>JAODXP020001433.1:0-22779 GCA_027497455.2 Sardinella longiceps | reverse complement strand
GAAAGATTTATCAGCGTTCAGGGACAATATTTACCCTAGAAAGATTTATCAGCTTTCCGGGACAGACTCACAAAAACCGGGACATTCAAGGAAAATCCAGTACATGTGGCAACCCTAATTGAGAATGGAGTGGTATTGCGTGAAGGTAACGGCCAGGTGTATATTGCATAGGAAGCAAATACCTTTCCAAACACACCCACACATGTTTGCTTATCAGCGATCACAAGTCAGGTACCAGCAGTGACGGTATATTCTCTGCAAGCTCTGACTGACACACCCTCTGTTTCTAGCACATATCTGATCTCACATCCGCATTAAGCCTGTCTGCATGAAGAAGCTCTTAAAGTAATCATCTACCCACCGGGATTCCTGAAAAAGCCCTTAAGGTAATCATCTACCTACCGGGATTCCGGAACATGTTGACTATGAACAGGAAAGAACTCTAAAGCCAATATTCTACTCTATCTTACTGAGACTGCATTGATGACATACTCCACTCTACCTTACTGAGGCTGTTTTGGGTGTCAAGATAAAAAGCATGAAACTGCAGGTAGTAGTCATGCAATTCAGACAAACATCATAAGATCAACAAACGTTGATTGTATGAAATACTAAGGCAGGATAAAAAAGGACTGGTAGACTAAATAAATAGAAGTAAAAATAGGTCAAAATTAATGTCAATAAATAAGTAAATAAAAGGAGAAATAAGAAACTGGGATTTTAAGACAAAATAAATAACTTAGCAGTAGAATAAATAGAGAAAAAAGGTAATTTGGCAATTTTGCAATAAATAGAACATAAAACATTTGAGAAGGAAATGTTTAAAAAGGCTAAATAAACAAAATAATTCAATATGAAAATAGAAATAAAAAAGAAACACTGTAGGACCTAATAGCCTACATTATTAGTAAAACGTAATAAATAAATAAATAAATAAATAAGTTTATGGTTAAATAAATAAAGAAAAACAAGAGGAAGATTTAAGAAAAGGACATTAAAAATGCAAAAGCCATCTGAAAAATGTTTGGTTTTAAAGAGACAGGACTGCCATTTTCTATCTCCACATACAGTCGCTGAAAAATAGCAACTACACTGTGCATTCTTACCAATCGATGTGAATTATTTGCAAACCAATGAGTACAAACCAGAGACGACTATTTTTGTGCACTGCTTTGACTGACTGTTGAAACCGGTAATAAATGTGATTTTGGTTATATCCACTTTCAGTTTCAATTTCACCGACAACAAACCCCAGATTCTGCACCTGTGATACTCGTGAAATCTACGTGTAGAGGCGGCTGCGAGAGCCATCATTCATTCCCTAATAAGGTAATAATATTATAAGATAAAATAACAGAAAAACGTTGCCTCATGTCCCTTTAAGACGGGATTTGAAAATGAAAATAGATGAAGCACTTTTAATAACTTTGTTACAGTTACATTAAGCCACATTTCAAGCGGGACCTTCAGTATTATTGTGTGCAAACTCAGACCTGTGGTTCATAGGCCACACCCATCTATGGGACCACACTCACACACACACACACACACACACACACACACGCAAACACACAAAGATAGAGAGAGAGAGAGCTGAAAGAGCTCAAAGAGAGAGAGAGAGAGAGAGAGAGAGAGAGAGAGAGAGAGAGAGAGAGAGAGAGCTGGACCTACAGTACTATTGTGTCCAAACTAAGACCTGTGGTTCATAGGCCACACCCATCTATGGGACCTGAAGGTCATGAAAAATATGAATGAGAGTCAAGAAAAAGGAAGATAATTTCAGGTTTAATTCTCTGGTCTGGTCATAGATGTTTAATTCTCTGGTTTAGTGGTCATAGATGTTTAATTCTCTGGTTTAGTGGTCATAGATGTTTGATGTTTACCTATCAAGTCTGATTAGCTTAGAGGTGATAAATGAAGATTGTGAGTTAGCAAGCTATACGAAGCTAACAATCATCAACCAAATTTGTCCTCAATGTTGTATTTGGAGGGGCAGGCAGGGAGTAGACAATGCACATTGGACAATCTGAACATAGCTAGCTGAAAGTATTGTCCTCATGTCTAGCTCCTAAATGGTGTTCAGTGTAACTAGCAGGTCACATAATTAACCTGCATTCCAAATGAACCAATGTTTTTGCCCACATTGGCGCAAAGAGCTTTTTTTGTGGGCGTGACCAGACTAGCTGTGTATCTATTGGCATTTTATGATCTCATGAATTCATTACAGAATTTTATTTTAAATCATGATGTCTTGGTAAGGCAATATTTTCGTGAAAAAATGAGCAATGAACGTCTCGTATCTTTATTTCTGAGAGACTCTGACACTCTGTAGTGATGTGTAATATACACATTCATACTGTATGATCACAATTAGCTTTGGAATGTTCCTCCTTGTGTGGTTTTTAGTATTATGATGTGACAGCCTTTTGTTACATGTGACCCCCACATGTTCCCCATTTTCAACACAATTATCAAATGACTGGCTTACATGTTGCATTTTGTTTTTATTGACAATTTTATTTTACTAAGCATCTTGGGTTTGTACATAAATGCAAACATACAGTATACAAGCCTTGCTCAAGGACACATGGTGGCAGCTTCCTTAAGTGTATAAATATATACATAAATATATAAATATATTCATAAATAACAATAATCAAGGAACCACAGAACTTCAGTGATCCACAAAGATTCTACTTCATTTGTCAGGCAATACAAATCGTATTTACTAAGATTAATGGTCACACACATATATCTTGTAACCTTTAGAAACCCCCAGACGAGATGCTGCTGTACACGGTACATACTGTCTGGACGTTTGGGTTTATACTAGCAGCAGAACCAGCTGCTTTAGAGGACCTTGAACATCGTGCGGCGGTCGGGCGCATCCTGACTCTGGCACATGTCCACTCTCTGCCCCTCAGCGTTAGATGTGCTGATGAAGTAGCCCTCGTACTTGGCCGACTCGAAGCTGGTCAGAGTTTGTCCGCTGACCGTCTTGAAGAACAGGAACCTTCTCATGTCTCCACTGATGTTCTTCAGGTCCTCCTTGGTCACCATCTGGATGCACAAAATAATGTAGATGCTGCAGTGTACACAGTGATTGCTAACATGAAGTGTTTGAGGGTGTGTGTGGTGTTTGAAGGTGTGTGTGGCGTTTGAAGGTGTGTGTGTGTGTGGTCTTTGAGGATAAGTGGGTTGTTTGAAGATGTGTGTGGTGTTTGAGGATGTGTGTGTGGTGTTTGAGGGTGTACTGTATGTGGGGTGTTTGAGGGTGTGTGTTATTTTTGAGGGTGTGTGTGTTTTGTGTCGGGGGTGTTTAAGGGTGTGTGTGTGTGTGGTGCTGAGAGTATTATACCTCCAGGCTCAGAACAGGTTTCCCAGAAGAAGACGTGCAACAGAGGTAGAGGTTGCCGCCCACCCCTAAGGCGACGGGTCGGCCCTGATCTCGTGTGACAGACGGCTTGTATGTGGACAGTTCCAGTTCCACTGCAGGACAGAGAAGAACAGCTGTTAGAAACTTGAAAAGGACACTGAATGTGCCGCTCACTAAACGCTAAACGGACACTGGATGTGCCGCTCACTAAACACTAAACGGACACTGGACGTGCCACTTCAGTCACTCAAGAGTAGGAGAGAGCAAACTCAACCCTTCATAACAGAAACCCTGAGACTGATGCCTCTTCCAAAGCAACACTCACACTAGATCACACATGTCAAACTCAAGGCCCGGGGGCCAGATCCGGCCCGCGATAATATCTCATTTCTATTAGAACTGGCCCGCCAGTACTTGGCACGCACCTTTAAATATATCACAATACAAAAAAAAAAAAAACTGCAAAATGCCCACATTTTCCTATGCTACCCGCGAGAAGGCCAAAGACAACTTTCAGATTCGTACTGTATGTGTTAAGATTAAGTTCATAATAAATACTGAACATGTTTGGCCCCCGACCTGGACCCAGTTTTTGTATTTCGGCCCGCTGTGTATTTGAGTTTGACACCTCTGCACTAGATGCACATGATCTCCTACAGTAGCTTTGTACACTCACACACCCCACTGTGAATTTGTTGTCTATTGTACAACAGTGTAGGCATGTAATCTATACAAATTAGTGCTGGCAAAATTAACCGATTAACTCAAGTGATTAACTCAACTCAAATATGGTTATGATTAACTCAAGTGATTAATCCAAAAAATTCCAATCCAAATTCTTGTTGGAAGAAATGAGTTGCGATTAAAAGTGATTAACTCACGATTAATCATTGCAACATTTTGTGATTAATCTGATTTTTCTTTTTTAATCGTTTGGCAGCACTAATACAAATGTGTTTCTGAGCTCGGTACCAGTTGTTCCGTGTTCTAAATTCTGTCCTTACCCCTACTGCTCATGTTCCCAGCCTGGAGAGTGATGGCCTGCAGCTCCGTGGTGATTCCTTTCCTTAGAACCAGGAACTTGCTGAGGTCGTCACAGATGAAGCACTTCTGTGCTGGCTGCTCCGACTGCTCGTAGTGATCAGCGGACTGGTGAGTCTGGGGGTGGACCTCGGGGATCACGTACTCTGAAAGAAGAGACGATAGACCCTCACTATTAGACTCGATGCATCAGACGATAGGACCTCAGACTCGATGCATCAGACGATAGAACCTCACTATTAGACGATAGAACATCACTATTAGACCCAACACATTAGACGATAGAACATCACTATTAGACCCAACACATTAGACAATAGAACCTCACTATTAGACCCAACACATTAGACGATAGAGGTCTGCTATTAGACTCACTAGTAGACAATATATCAAACAATAAACTCTCACTATTAGACAATATATCAAACGATAGACTCTCACTATTAGACAACATATCAAACGATAGACTCTCACTATTAGACAACATATCAAACGATAGACCCTCACTATTAGACAATATATCAAACGATAGACTCTCACTATTAGACAACATATCAAACGATAGACCCTCACTATTAGACAACATATCAAACGATAGACCCTCACTATTAGACCACATATCAAACGATAGACTCTCACTATTAGACAACATATCAAACGATAGACCCTCACTATTAGACAATATATCAAACGATAGACCCTCACTATTAGACAACATATCAAACGATAGACCCTCACTATTAGACAATATATCAAACGATAGACTCTCACTATTAGACAATATATCAAACGATAGACTCTCACTATTAGACAATATATCAAACGATAGACTCTCACTATTAGACAATATATCAAACGATAGACTCTCACTATTAGACAATATATCAAACGATAGACTCTCACTATTAGACATCATATCAAACGATAGACCCTCACTATTAGACAACATATCAAACGATAGACCCTCACTATTAGACAATATATCAAACGATAGACTCTCACTATTAGACAGCACATCTGACGATAGACCCTCACTATTAGACAATATATCAAACGATAGACTCTCACTATTAGCCAATATATCAAACGATAGACTCTCACTATTAGACAATATATCAAACGATAGACTCTCACTATTAGACAGCACATCTGAAGACAGACCCTTGCTATTTGCCTCAATGCATCAGATTTTAGACCATAGGTTCTCAAAGTGTGGCCCGGGGGCCAATGGCGGCTCGCGGAAACATTTCTGCCGGCTCGCAATAACAACTGATAATAATGTGTAAAATTGTTAAAACTGCACATTGCTTTGAAAGAATGAATACCCTGTAGCAGTGTTTAGTGGCATCTATAGGTATTTATTTATTGCTCTAAATGTAAACTGTAGAGATGCAACCTGATCATTAAAACTTTTACAAATAGGATTTTTTTTGTTGTTTTTTCCCCTTATGCCTTTGGCGGTCCTCAGTTCAATGCTGGGTCCCTAAATTGGCCCTCACCCATCATAACTTTGAGAAGCCCTGCTTTAGACCCACAGCTCTGGAGCTGTTTGGGCTTTGCTTACCTTCCACCAGGTTCTCAAAGAGAACGTTGCTCAGCTGGTCATCAGTGAACTCGGTGCTCTGGTCCTTCTGGGTTCTCTTCATGCGGTTCAAGACCATAATGAGATTGACCACCTGATGCATGGTATGGGGTTGCTCTGTCACTTCAATGGCAAGGCCTGAGTGCAGATCACACTCAGCATTTGGCTTACTGGTCTGGAACACACACACACACACACAGTCTTTATTCTGCTTCAAAATGTCAAAGTCAGGATAAGTCACTGAATAATTCAGTGTGTTAAGAAGCATCTTAATTCCAATGGTAATGCAAGTAAAGGTGTCAGTATAAGAAGAGTTGGCGGTATTTCGTCTGTATTATAGTCTTGTATCCAACTGAAGTTGAGTTGCGGTCTCTCACCTCAGACCCAGGACTGCAGTGTCCACAAGGCTCACAGGGTAGCACAGAGTCTGCTTTGTAGCTGCTGCAGAGAGGGGAATAGTGTGTAAGAAAGCAGGCAAAATTGGGTCCTAAGATATTCCCACATTTGTGTCCATTGGAGATTTAATTGCACTATATTGAATTATGTAGGCCTGTCAGCCCCATTACAGTATTTAAGTTTAAATCAGGTCAGCTAGAATCAACTAGCATGCAGGTTTCAGGTCAACTAGCATGCAATTTACAAGGCTAGTCGAAACCCATGGCAGTAGTCAATGTTTTTTATCCAGGGCCGTTTCAAGGTAGTTAAGGGGCCCCAAGCAAAAAGGACATGGGGGCCCTCCCCTTCACTCCAGCCTTAAGCCATATTTAATTGAAAAACACCAACTACTAAACTACTAAAATGATTAAACAGTCAATCTTGGGGGCCCCATGGGCAATTGCCTGGTTTGCCTGTCCGGTTGCAACGGCCCTGGTTGTATTGTCTACATTTCTCCTTGAGTTGATGAAGGCTAGTCAAATTTAGTCTACATATGCCTTCCATTCTGGGCCTAATCAATCCCAGTTGATGCTCTTGTGCTCCTTGGCAAAGGACCTAAAGCAAAACATTAAAGGTCATTTTATGAATAAAAATCTCTCTCACCTTTCCAAAGCAGTAGCCAAACTGAGATACATATCTGCCATGATGCGAAAATGAAATGGTAAAAAGTCCAAAAATCTCAATAATCTCCAAACAAATGGAATGAATTCTTTAGATAAAGTTGAGTAGATTTCTCTTCAAATGCTCTGATTGTTTCTGTTGAGTGAATCTGTCTTCACTTGCTCTGAATGCCACTCGCTGAGCCTGGCATTTATAAGCCTAAATCCTGAAAAGGGAAACCACCAAAATCAAATAAAAAAAATCTGAGATTGCGCCATAACGGGACGCTGGTAGCGTAGTGGTTATGGCCTGGCAGGCTGGTGGTCCTGTGGTTTTGAATCCCGCTGCCATTGCCATTGTTGTGCCCTTGAGCAAGCTCCAACTTTGATTGCCTCAGGGGACACAGGCTGGCTCTGAAGCCATTGATTGTTAAATGATTGATAAATGCAAGTTGCTTTGGATAAATGTCTACCTATTAGACCTATAACACCAGAGCTATTATTTTCAGCACTCCTTTGGCTATACCAGTACTGAAGTGAAACCAATATGGAGTAGAGGTCTGACTCCAGCACAACTTGGCTAATGCTCATCACTGCTGCTAATATTTCATCAAAATAAACACATTAGAAAAACTTTATGTGAGATGGCTTAGTGTTAATAGTTCATCAAAATAAACAGATTAGAAAAACATTACGGTACTGTATGTGAGATGGCTTAGAGTTAATAGTTCATCAAAATAAACAGATTAGAAAAACATTACGGTACTGTATGTGAGATGGCTTAGTGTTAAATCCTCACACTTGACATTGACGCTGAATGATCATAATCGGGCCTCCGTGCCTATTAGGGTTGGGACATGATTTTCGAATATTCGAAAATCGACAGTGCGTTCGAATATCGAATAGTTAAATCGAATACTGTTTTAGCCATATCATCATAAAAATAACAAACACCGTTTTGAAGAAGTCGTTTCCTAACCAATGCAACGCGTAATTTAGCCTGAAGGTGCCGCTAACAATAAACCTGTAGCCTACAGCGGTAGTAGCAGTCCTATACAATAACAGGTGGCCAAGGAACAGAAATACCCCCGTTTGGCAAAGTTAGCGAGAGCTTGCTTGAGTGTGCCTGCGACGTCAGTGCCATCGGAGCGAGTAGCCTATTCTCCGCAGCTGGATTAATTGTCAATAGACTGCGCAACTGCCTCCATCCTGAGCATGTGGACATGTTATTTTTTTTTTTTTAACAAAAATTTGCTGTTTAATTGTTGTCATTATAATTGGAGCCTATTAGGCTACTGGTAAATATTGTAGCCGTCCAGGCAGTTCATTCAGGCCGTTTCAGTTGCGCAAAGAAGGAAGCCGTTTATTTTCTGAACTTTGATTTAAGATAGAAATATGTTGTACAGAAAGTCAAAGTCTAATTAAAAAGTAGAAAGTAGGCCTACTATGCTCATAAGGCTAAAAACCTTTTTGTAAGCGCTGATGTAGCCTACGTTAAACAACGTGTTTGATAAAGTAGATACTTTGAAGGTTTACGATGCCTCTTCATTTTCTCTATATAATATTGTGTGTGTGCATGCGGTGGCCGGGGGCGGGGTCGATTTTCGAATAATATTCGAATACTTGTCATCGATTTTCGAATAGTGTTTTTACCCAAAATTCCCATCCCTAGTGCCTATATGATATTCTTGTGTAGGGGAGAGGATCAGATGTTTGCGGGTGTTGTGAGTGAGAAGAGGATCAGATGATTGCGGGTGTTGTGAGTGGGAAGGGCGGTATATGGCCCTATGTGGAACATTCTATTGAATTTGTGCAAATTGCAGAACCAGGCCAAATCAAAATAGTTTTGGTATAAACATGATGTATTTAGATATCATTTTGATCTAATTAAACTTCTATTATTATATTAGTGTATTAATAACTATATATATTGGGGCTTCTAATGGGTGGCTGTCTCAATCCCTAATCCTTAAAGGAATATTCCACCTTTTTACGAAATTGGGTTATTCACTGCCTTACCTGGAGTTACATATGTGGGGAAAAGCATTTTGGCCTCAGTGCATGCATTTTACTAGTCCGGAAACCCAAATTTTAGCTTTAGCTTAGCATAGGCGGTGGAAAGTAATGCAGCCAAAGAGTTGCTTTCTGGCTACTTTAAATTCCGAAGCTAAAAAAAAAGGGATAAATTGAGGTTGCCAGACCAGGGAAATGCATGCACTGAGACCAAATTGCTTTTACCCACATGTAACTCCAGGTAAGGGGGTAAATAATCAATTTTCATAAAAAGGTAGATTATTCCTTTAAATATTATTCAATGAAAATATTATTGCCATTATTATATGTATTATTATTTGTGTAATATTTCTTTAAAAAAACAAAGTACATGTTGACCCATAAGTCCCCTATTTTCATGTCACTACAGAAACACTAAAAGTCATTGTGCATAATGCTGAGGAATAACTACAGAAACACTTAAAGTCTTGTGCTTAATATAATACTGAGGAATAACTACAGACACACTAAAAGTCATTGTGCATAATGCTGAGGAATAACTGACAATGTGATGCTCTCTCTTGCAAGGCAAGTAAGGAAATTACTGCAGTCAGAACATTGGAATTGTAAAATTTCCACTCCCTCCTTAAACCGACTTTCACTTTTGTAGCGCTGTGTTTTTCTTTTTCGTTTTTAATCAAGGAAATCTTTCCACTAGGGGAAATCAAATAGAATGAAAATAGACTCACAATGCTGTAGGATACGCAAACCCATTGAAACTTTTTTACAGTGGGTGGGGGCCTTCATGTCTCATGATAATACTTAGTAGTACAGCAGTTGCAATAAATTACATGTTCCAGGCAGCACAGCCTAAAAGGCACTACCTTTACCCTGTAGCTAACCCTAACCGCCTCAACCCTCATACTTACCCTATTCCTAACCCTAACCGCCTCAACCCTCAACCTTACCCTATAGCTAACCCTAACCCCCTCAACCCTCATCCTTACCCTATTCCTAACCCTAAACTGAGGGGAGTAGTAGCAGCAGCAGCATTAATGGTAATAGTGTGTGTGTGTGTGTGTGTGTGTGTGTGTGTGTGTGTGTGTTGAGGTCATCTCTGTTCTCTTAAAGAATAGTTCACCTCTTTTCTATGAAAACTGGTTATTCACCCCCTTACCTGGAGTTACATATGTGGGTAAGAGCATTTTGGTCTCAGTGCTTGCATTGTCCTAGTCTGGCAACCCCAATTTTACCTTTAGCTTAGCATAGGCGCTGGGAAGTAAAGTTGCCAAAGAGTTGCTATCTGGCAACAATACATTCCAGCGCCTATGCTAAGCTAAAGCTAAAAATGGGGGAAACTGAGGATGTCATACTAGGAAAATGCATGCACTGAGACCAAAATGCTTTTACCCACATGATATGTAACTCCAGGTAAGGGGGTGAATAACCAGTTTTCATTTAGAGGTGAACTATTCCTTTAAACTCTACATGGTCAAAATCATTATACTTGAATCTGACATCAGATGTCCCACGTCTCTAAGCCTGGGAATCTACATGTATCTGTAGCTTAGCGCTAGCAAGTGCTTTTGCTATCCAGGTACATTAGTAAGAATCGCCCCATGAGCCCTCAGGAGGCCCCAGTATAAACCAGCCTTCTGTATTCAGGTGCTTTACCCAAGTGGCACTCGGATCCTGGCTCCTCTTTCTTGCAGAGTGATTAAAGACCTTTTGAAAATCAGAAAAGTTCCTAAAAGTTCCTGGTACTTTCAGCTGGTAGTGGTGTAGCATTCTTCTTCCCCTTTTTACTGTATGACCATCAATCAAAAAGTAATCGAGGAAATGTTCCTACTAAAGAGGAAATCAAAAAGGGACTGTTGATAAGCTCATGCTATTGCAGGAGAGCCATGAGACCATAAACTCGTGATGGACCGGTAGGTCATCTGCCCTGTCCTTTCATGTGTGTCATGTAAGCTTAGTATACTTACTGTACTATCAAGCAAAACACTTAGTGCAAGTGCATATGTCCTTTCATGTGTTTCATGTAAGCTTAGTATACTTACTGTACTATCAAGCAAAACACTTAGTGCAAGTGCATATGTCCTTTCATGTGGGCTTAATAAGTTACTGCAGTGCAGTTAATGATGTCCTGGGTCTCTGAGATTCATGAGTGCTTAGTGATCTCAGTATACTAACTGCAGCATTAGTAATGTCCTGCGTTTGGGGTTCATGAGTGCTTAGTGATCTCAGTATACTTACTGCAGCGTTAGTATTGTCCTGCGTTTGGGGGTCATGAGTGCTTAGTGATCTTAGTATACTTACTGCAGCGTTAGTGACGTCCTGTGTTTGGGGTTCATGAGTGCTTAGTGATCTAAGTATACTTACTGTAGCGTTAGTGACGTCCTGTGTTTGGGGTTCATGAGTGCTTAGTGATCTAAGTATACTTACTGCAGCGTTAGTGACGTCCTGTGTTTGGGGTTCATGTGTGCTTAGTGATCTAAGTATACTTACTGTAGCGTTAGTGACGTCCTGTGTTTGGGGTTCATGTGTGCTTAGTGATCTAAGCTGTAGCGTTAGTGACGTCCTGTGTTTGGGGTTCATGTGTGCTTAGTGATCTAAGTATACTTACTGTAGCGTTAGTGACGTCCTGTGTTTGGGGTTCATGTGTGCTTAGTGATCTAAGGGGAAAAAATATTTCCACTAAAGGGAAAATCAAATTCATGATACTGTAGGATATTTCGAGACTCACGATACTGTAGGATATTCCAGACTAATACTGTCATGATACTTTATATTCCAGACTAATACAGTATATACCATCTAATATATAACAATCTACTCCAGACTAATATATACCATCTAATATATAACAATCTACTCCAGACTAATATATACCATCTAATATACTGTATACCTATCTCTCAGAATGCTTTTGCTATCCAGGCCTCAGTCGCTGTTCTCCCAAGTCTGGTTGGACAAATCACATCACTTTGCCCTCGCTGGTTGGGTTTAGAACAGTGATGCTAGGCTGTAACGCTAACTGAGATATGTAAATGTATGACGTATCCTAGTGGCAGATACTTATTAGGTTATTGCTTTTGTCTGACTTGTTAGTTTAGTCATTTTTAGGAAAAAAGAAACAACAACAACAAAAAAAAAAACCAAAGATGCGTGCTGATGTTCATAATGGATATTCATACGTGCATCTGTTTCAGTTGTGTCTTTAGAGAATGGCCTATAGTATGTTTCAGTATGGTTATCAGAGCATTTTAGTATGGTTATCAGAGTGTTTCAGTATGGTTATCAGAGTGTTTCAGTAGGTCATCAGAGTGTTTCAGTAGGTCATCAGAGTGTTTCAGTAGGTCATCAGAGTGTTTTAGTAGGTCATCAGAGTGTTTCAGTAGGTCATCAGAGTGTTTCAGTAGGTCATCAGAGTGTTTCAGTATGGTTATCAGAGTGTTTCAGTAGGTCATCAGAGTGTTTCAGTAGGGTTATCAGAGTGTTTTAGTATGGTTATCAGAGTGTTTAAACCCCTGCATTCTATATTCAGGAGCTTTGCAGAAACAGACACAGGCCCGCTGGGTCCTCCTCTCTCTTACAGAATGATTAACTGTCCTTTTGAAAATCAGAAAATTTCCTAAAAGTTCCAAGTACTTTCGGTTTCTTATGGTGCATTTCTCTTCCTCTTTTTACTGTATATGACAAAGTTGATCAAAGAGTAATGAAGAAATCTTTCCACTCTGGAGGAAATGAGTCAAAATGAGAATGGTAATAATCTCATGCCATTGCAGGAGACTCATAGACTACAGTATATGAGCTCATGATGATGGACTCAAGACTATACTGTAGGATGTTATGACAGACTCAGGAGACTACAGTATTTGAACTCATGATGTAGTCAGTACTCAGGAAATGACTGGGCCATAATCCTCCTCAGTAGAGGTGATAAATATACCAATTTACCCAAAATAACCTGCCGGAATTGTACTGTTGTATTGGTGGATGACACAGCATTAAAGGAGAGTACCAGAGTGAATTCAAGCATAGCCCTGTTGAAAGAGCTTGCTAAATGCACTAGTGGTACAGCACAGACCGAACGCGAACGCAGAAGCGAACAGGCACTTTACACTGAATTAATGTAACCTGACTGTTGGAAACCGAAAGTAAGATCTGAGGTTACATTTGCGTTTCGCGTTCGCGTTAGCGTTAGGTCTGTGCTGTTCGAAAATCTTTCATTTCATGCTAAATATATTGCTGTTAGAAGGCTCGTGCAGGGGGGGGGGGTACTGCAGTGGGCTGTTATTGTTGTATTGGTGGATGACGGATCATAAAGATGGGGGGGGGGGTACTGCAGTGGGCTTCCACTGTTCTAGTGGTGGATGACGCATCATTAAGACATGGAGTGAATATTTAACATTGTGTGTGTGTGTGTGTGTGTGTGTGTGTGTGTGTGTGTGTGTGTGTGTGTGTGTGTGTGTGATAGCGTGCATGGCGGTTAAGCTGGACGTCAAAACAAAGCCACAAATATGAGGCAACACCTCAAATGCATGTAGTCTGTGGTTTCAAACAAAGTCCTGCCCTGTTTGGTTTCATCCCAAACCAGTTCTTTTCTTATTCCAGCTAGCTTGGGTGTGGGTGTGTGTGTGTGTGTGTGTGTGTGTGTGTGTGTGTGTGTGTGTGTGAGTGTGAGTTCTTTACTGTAGGTTCCAGCTAGCTAGGGTTGGGATGCAGACACACACACACACACACACACTCCTGCCTTTGTATGAGAACAGAAGCAGGAAGTCACAGACAAACAGCCAAACTTCAGGAATCAGAGGCTGTGACATCATCATGGTCTCTCTCTCTCTCTCTCTCTCTCAGTTGGCAGCTGATACCGGATGTTTGTAAGCTTCCATGTCTAGTTCAGACATGATGCATTAAATGGAGACAGACTGAGACATATTTACCCAGAAGCAAAGTAAGGTGTCCTGGCAGTAGCACACAGACGTGTGGAAATCTACAAACACATACAGTACATAGATACAAGCATACTTATGTACTTACATACATACATACATACATACATACATACATACATACATACAGCATACTGGAGGTGCACAGACGTGAAAATCTACACACACATACATACAGTCCATAAACACCACATCAAACATACACATAGGCAGACAGACATATGGAATCTACACATACATACATACAGTACATACCACATACATGTAGGCACACAGACATGAAAATCTACATACATATACACTGTACATACATGCATACAGCACATTACATACATACCACACCAAACATATGATCTACACACAAACATACATACATACATATGAGATAAAGGAAGATATCATTGTTGGTGTTTCATTAAAGTAACATGAGGTTGATTCATGCTACAGGAATGCTCTGGGGGAAATACAGGTAGGTGAAATGAAATGAAATGAAATGAAATGATATCTATTTCACAAGAGACTGTCAGTACATGAACCTTGGAGTGCAAAGAAATCTTGATTGCAACAGACAGGCTACACAACATTTCAAAACAATACAACAGGCTACACAACATGTCAAAACAATACAAAGTAAAAAAAGACGAGGCATGAAGACATTCGACCCTTAGAAAAAAGGGGACTATGCAGAACAAAGATAGTAAGGCCCTGTTCTATTTCTACCACTTCCACTCGGTTCCTTCTGCGTGTTCAAGTGTTCAAGTGTGTGTGTCCCAATACTCTCCAGACCTACGGGCGAGTGCGCTTTCAGCTCTTCAAATCGTCCCTTCAAACGTACGGAGGTCAGGTGCAGACTTATGAAGTGAAGATGAAATTTTAATGTTGGGATATGTTTGATTTAAATTCAGTTGAATTCCGCACTGGTGTTTCAAAACATGACTTAAAAAGATCTATTTATTTCACAGTGAGCAAATCTTTCACCAGAACTATGAGAGCCTCTTGTGGTAAAAATCACAAGGCAGGCAACTTCTGGTGGTTCTGTGTTCTTAATTCACGATGCCGGGGAGATGTTACCAGCAAGAAGCCAAGTAACAAATCCAAAGTCCCAACATTTGGGCTCCCTCTTTATGCAGGTCTTGTTTCCTACTTACACAGTCATTTAGTTGACAAATGAACATCTAGATAACATCCAAACTAGACATGATGTTCTCCCATATCTGTGGTCTTCGGATACCAGCTGCACCGGACCCACTTCCTTCTACTACTAAATCCAATTCTACTAATGATGCTTAGTCAATAGTTAACCATTGGGGTGGATGGACCCAGGATGTCCTACTCTTGGTTTACCCTCAGGCTCTAAGAACTTCCTGCTTGTTGACCATCCTTAGGTTAGTCTGGTTCTTAGACAATGGCTTTCTTGAACAGTCATATTTCTTAGACAACAGATCTCTACACATATTTCTCTCTACATTTATGCTTTCCAACTTATTTCTTAAGGAGATACAGAATTTATCCCACACTCTCATGTGGGTGATTTTCTCAAGTTAAAACTTTAGCACTGAAGTCAAAACTACTCCTCTGTCTGAGAGACACTGAGGACCTGTGCAGCCTGTCTGCTCTGCAAGGCTGGGAAAGGAGCAGGTGCTGTGTGTGCGTGTGTGTGTGTGTGTGTGTGTGTGTGTGTGTGTGTGTGTGTTCATAGGATGTAGCCAATAGGTAGAAAGATTGGTGGACATGCTATGGATAGACATACAGACACACACACATGAGAATGAAACAACACACACGGTTCCGTACACCAGAATACAAAAAGAACAAACACTGTTCCACACTCAAGAATAAACTAAATTAGTCTGCTAAAGCAACCAGTGAACACAAGCATGGTAAAAAAATATAGTAGAAAGAGGGCACATATTCCCCCTCCCCCACCACACACACACACACACACACGCAAAGCTCTTCCTCCTGCATGTGGAAACTCCAACGGGTGTGTGGTGTGTGTGTCGTCTAGTCAAAAGCACGCTGATGTCACTGCCTCTGAAGGAATTCACCCTGGCGAGGAGGAACAGGAAATGACACGTGATGTGATCCTGGTAAGCAAAGGAGTGCACGCCAGTGTGTATGTGTGGGTGAAAGTGTATTAAGGTTGGGAATAGTGTGTGTTTGTGTGTGTGTGTGTGTGTGTGTGTGTGTGTCTGTGTGTGTGTGTGTGTGGTTTTACAGGCTTACCTAGTCAGGGATTTGCAAAGGTTGGGCTTACTGAAGTAAAATAAATCATTGCAAAACCAAGCAGTTCACACACACACACACACACACACACTATTCCCAACCGTAATACACTTTCACTCAGAGCTTCAACGCTGCAACTTCAGGGGCCCCATCTTAGAGAGAAATGAAACCTGTGACTTGGCTTAAAGTGGTTGGGGTGGATGGGGTGTGTGTGTGTGCATGCTGTTGTCCTTTTAGCTCTTACCATGTGTATTAGCATGAGTGTCTGTCTACCTCGCACACACATGCACACGCACGCACACACACACACACACACACACACACACACACACACACACACACACACACACACACACACACACACACACACACACACACTGACCCTGACTACCCTTGTCACATCCTCTCTTCATCCGCCCCCCATGCTGCTCATCTCTGACACACACACACACACACACACACACACACACACACAAACTGATCTTGACCACCCTGTCATATCCTGTCTTCCTCCCCGTGGAAGACAGGATATGCGTGTGTGTGTGGCACAGAGAGTTTGTGAGGGAGCAGCTGCTGATGCAGCCTTTTGTCCTTCCTCCCCCTTATGATCTTCACCTTGGCCTGCGGTTCCCTTCAGCCACTAACCCCTTCCTGTATTCTATGGAAGCCCTTAACTCCTTCATCTATGCTATGGAGCCCACTAACCCCTTCCTGTATTCTATGGAAGCCCTTAACTCCTTCATCTATGCTATGGAGCCCACTAACCCCTTCCTGTATTCTATGGAAGCCCTTAACTCCTTCATCTATGCTATGGAGCCCACTAACCCCTTCCTGTATTCTATGGAAGCCCTTAACTCCTTCATCTATGCTATGGAGCCCACTAACCCCTTCCTGTATTCTATGGAAGCCATTAACTCCTTCATCTATGCTATGGAGCCCACTAACCCCTTCCTCTATTCTATGGAGGCCTAGAAGGGCCACTAACGCCTTCCTGTATTCTATGGAGGCCATTAACTCCTTCCTCTATTCTATGGAAGCCTAGAAGGGCCAGTAACCCCTTCCCCTTCCTTGTTTGTTTTTCAAAAATGAGCTTTTCTTTTGTGCCCATGTAAAGATTGGATGTACATGTCTTTAAAGGAACTACATGCATAATATGGAATGCTAAAGTATTAAATAATAATTAAAAGAAAAAAAAGCTCACCGCATGTTTGGTGGGCTACTGATACCCCACTAGTGGCTACTTACTGTAACAACATAGAGTGCTGACAGTAGGCATGTTTGACTTCACCTTTGCAGCAGCCATTTGAGATCTTTTTTGAGAATTTTTTATTTTTTTTGCATTAAATACAGCAATTCAGCTTGAATTGCCTCTACAGTATATTCATAAATATAATCATGACGTTTGCCAAAATCAATTTTATGATTTTTAATAAACTAAATGCATACATTCAAAAGGTATGTTTTGTTGCACATTCTGTATTAGGCTGAAGTTTCTATGAGTTTATCATATGGTCACTATACAGCAACTACAGATAAGAGCTAGACTATTTGTGTCTGAGATCACGTATAGCTCAGCACTGCCTGCTTGAATTAGACTATTCATCTTGAAAATGTACCACGCAATGCGTAAGACTGGTAGCACGTTTTCAGTGATCTCATACCATATATGGTTAATTAGTATGGTTAATTAGGGGTGTGTCAGATTGGTTCCTCATACCATATATGGTTAATTAGGGGTGTGTCAGGATGCAAATACCATATATGGTTAATTAGGGGTGTGTCAGATTGGTTCCTCTTACCATATATGGTTAATTAGGGGTGTGTCAGGAAGCAAATAGCCTGAGTGTGCTCATGCACAGGGATTTAGCACAATACTTATTGGTTTGTGCGACCAGCTTGTGCACGTTTGATAAATAGATGTTTTTTTGTACTTACTCACATCCTAAATTTCACTCATATGACAGAATTTAGAATAGTCTATAGTATACACTGTTGATAAATGAGGCCAGGCATGGACTGGCCAAGGGGCATACAGTACAGGACAATGTCCGCTCATAACTCAGTCATAGAAGTATATTGGGCTAGTCCAATGATATCTCTAATGCTCATGTAATGTGTCCAACTTTCAGCCATGTGGCCTCTGGTTAGGGCACCACCCGATAGTTCACACATGGAGCGGGCTGGATTTTAATTTGATATTATTGTTGACTGCATCATCTGAAAGTTTAAGGGATCATAGTGAAAGTGAGTCAAATCTGTTGTCTGTGTGAGAGATTCTTGTACCTCACAGTAACAAATACTTTTAAGAGATGCAGGGAAGACGGATGGATCTAGTGGTTGCACACACAAACAAACTCAATCAACTGGTATGAGATAGCACTTCTGATGGAGGTTTGGTCCATGCATACAATAATAATCTTATCAATATACTGTAACATTACATTAACAATGATAATAAATTTCAAAATAAACTGACAGTTGAGTGTTTTTGAATGTCCTTTTTTGTAAAACATTTATTGAGATTTCTGTGACATATTAATGAACACATGGAATGAACAGGACCAGGTTAATACTGTACTTCATATTTAAATGCCTTTACCCATAATGGTGGGGGCTGGTGGCTGTGTAGCAGTTAAGGAACCTGACCAAAGTGGCCTGGAAATAGGAGGTTCAAATCTTGGCCAGTTAAAACATCACTAAAACCAGTACAACTGTTGCCCAAGAAGTAAGGCAAGCTCAAAGTTGTATTGCATGGACTTTGAATGGAAACTTGATAGGAGGGGGGCTTCACCATTCATTTTCTGACTATCATACTTTTTTGACGATATATGATAACGATAACGATATCGCACAAACCTACTCTCAACTAGACTTATATTGATATCCTCCACAACTAGACTTGATATAGATAATTTCCCCAATGACCAGGTGGCTCAGTGGAAGAGAGCTGGTCTGCAGTGTGAGTATGTGAGCTGCCTGAGAGGATATCGGTTCAAAGCCTGGGAGAGGTGTGTATGTGTGTGTGTGTGTGTGTGTGTGTGTGTGTGTGTGTGTGTGTGTGTGTGTGTGTGTGTGTGTGTGTGTGTGTGTGTGTGTGTGTGTGTGTGTGTGTGTGTGTGTGTGTGATGTGTGTGTGTGATGAGTGAATGAGGAAAAACTGGGTAAAGATGGTAATTGTTGAAAGCAAGCCATTTTGGTGTCCTGAGTGCCAATTCTGGCAGGCAACAAGTTGCAGAGTTTGACCACCTAAAATACTTTATAATCCCCTGCATCTATCCTGTGTTTCTTCGGGGGCCAAGTAAGCCCTCCCATTACTTTCTCTTTCAAGTTCCATCTTCTGCTCCTCTCCCCCTGAGAATCATCTTTGACTTGGTCCATGGAGGGCCTCCACAGGTCCTTGTCACCAGAGCTGGGATTGAACCAGCAACCTTGGGGATGGGGATCTCCGATGCTACCGCTGCACCACTGGCTCCTCCAGGGTGGTGGAATGTTCCCTGTTCAGTCAAGTCCTTGGGTGCCAATATAGTATAGCGCTTAAATTATGTCTTCAGTCCACATTTATGCTTTCACCCAAAGCAACTCACATTGTGCTAACTATAAATTACATGAGGACCAGTCACCCACAAGAACAACAGTGGCAACTGGGATTTGAACCCATAATATAGAGGCTATTAACATGGTAGCCATGTTCCTTAACCACCACACCACTTCAGGCCCAATTAAATTTGGACAGAAACTGTGTAATGTCTTCTGCACTGATTAGCCTACTGAAGGTCCTAGTAGTCAGTGGTCAAGGTCATGTTGGGTAATGAATGAAATAGTTAAAGACAAGTGTGACACTGACAATTGTCACCCAGTGGAATGGGATACTGTTTATTGATTGTCTGTCAGGGTGTCCATTAATTCTTGATAACAGGACACCTGTGACGTTTGTCAGGTAAAAAAGTTTCACCAGTGTTCCATATCGATGCTCTGTAGAATGCTGCCTTGTGGATCTTCTTTCATATGAAAATAGTGCCCCAACCGAACAGGATAACTTCTTTCAAAACAGAGCCACATGCTTGTTTTGTTTTAAACACCTCATTATTACTGAATAAAATCATGGTGGGCCGCTATGGCCAACAATGCCTGGGCCATTTTGTTGGTCCCAGTCTGGCCCTGAATGAGGCTCCTGGATGGGAGACCTGTGGGGAAAACTGGGTTGCTGCTGGAAGTAAACATATACACTTATACAAACACAAACACATACAAGTATATTCATTACAAACTCTTTCTTTTACACTCATCACATTTTTTATTTATTTATTTATTTTCTTGAGGAGCAAAAACAAGAATTTTACTCTCATATAGTCTACAACTATAATGAGATGTAATAAAGACTTTCTTGAATCTTGAAGTGCAGCAATCTCCCATGAGGTGTTTGATCCACAAGACGGCCTCTCCTACAGCACAGTGTCACCATCATTGCCCTGGGAGTATAACTGGCAAAGCCACAGAGAAGAGAGACACCTACTGGCCACTCACCAACACCACATCCAGCAGCAAGCCAGTTTTCCCCAGAGGTCTCCCATCCAGGCACTAACCAAGCCCACACCTGCTTAGCTTCAGCTATTTATCTGAGACAGGTTAGCATTGGTCTGACTGCTGGCTGAACATGAAGGAGTAAACCCTCCATTTCTACCCCTCTGGCTACCATGTGATGTGTTCTCCCTGCTTTTCGCCACCTAGTGGGCACAGAAGGCAGTGCAGTAAAATTACTAATGATCTCCAAACACAAAATATTCAAGCTGATGTTGCTGGCCAAAATAAATGTGAGAAACAAAACATTTTATTTTTGTACAGAATTGAGTTTATTTCCTATCAAACAGTCCAGACTGAAGGCATTGGATGCAAAGGGGTTGGTGCACAAACGTGCTGTTTGTCATTCCAGGAGAGAAGAAACAGATTAAAAGAGATTTTACATGGAGAAAAGAAAGAGATTAAAAGAGATTTTACATGGAGGATACAGTACAGTTGAAGAGCTGCTCTGCTCAGACTGATTCTTAAGCATTACAGCTCCCTGGTAACTGCACTTTAGTTTTGTACCTGAAAACAAAACAAAACAAAACAAAACAAAACAAAACAGAACACTTAACCTAACAACTAATTCAGATTTATATTCTCTCTGTAATATATCGATTCAGATTTTTATATACAGCGATCGTTGGTTCGTTCCCTCCCCTAGCAAAACCCCCCAGCGTCCCCCCCGCCCCCTGGGAGAGGAAGTAGCAGACACTCCATAGGCTCCTCTAAAGCTCCTCTACTATAGAATACAATATAATATACATTCATTCCTTTGATACAAGAGAAATTGGCCTAGACCACTGCGCTTACAGAACAATGGAGATCAAACAGCTGGAAACTGGAAAACATCTACTTGGAGTCACATGGTCATTCTTAAGAAAACAGTTCTTGATGAAGAGAGAATCCTCACTTAAGAGTGCAGTCTTTTCTTAACTCGAGGACAGATGGTGCCATCCACTGTACATGACAGAGGCTGGAGAGTGTGTGTGTGTGTGTGTGTGTGTGTGTGTGTGTGTTAGACATGGTTGAAGAGCGTGTGTGTGTGTGTGTGAGTGAGACATGGTTGAAGAGCGTGTGTGTTCAGTATGTGTGTGTGAGACATGGTTGAAGAGCATGTGTGTATGTGTGTGAGAGACATGGTTGAAGAGCATGCATGTGTGTGTGTGTGTGAGATGGTTGAAGAGTGTGTGTGTATGAGACATGGCAGGAGAGCTCCACGCCTCAAACACAGCGGGAATGGTAGCTTCCTGAAAATGGATAGGTAAAGGATTCTCTCTCTCTCTCTCTCTCCCCCCACTCTCTGCTGGAATGTTAAACTTAAAAACAAAAACTAGCAGATGACAATTGGCAGTCCAGGAAATCTCAGTTGGATGTGTGAGACTTTTTCATGGTGTCAAGAGAAAAACAGAAAAACACAGAAACACACACACACACACACACACACACAAGCACACAAGCCCTGAAGTTGCTGCCCTTTAAGGCTTGAATCAAAAGCAGTTAATAATTTTGTATGCTATCTTTAGCCCCCTCTGAAGCAAACTAGCTGAGACATTTGGAATCATTTACATAAAATAATAAAAATCAGATCTATCACATTGAGACACACACATACAAAACATAAACAACAATAAACTAAATCAATTTGGCCTGCTGGATTTGGCACAGTGCTTGTTGCTATGAAACACAGAACCATTTAATCATCACCAACCAATTAAAATGGCAGACAGGTATGACCAGGTGCTAACTTCACACTAGCTCTGCTGCAATGCATTTCTGAAGTCAGAAATAAGCAGAAAAGGTCATTTTGTGGTCCTCTTACTTTCTTACTGCCTCAGACTGGCATAGAATTGTGTTAGATCTTCAGTTATCATTTTAAAAAGTAACAATGCTGTTAGATCTTCGGTAATTATTTTTTTTAAAAAAAGTAACAATGCTGTTTTGCCAGTTGCAGCTGTGACAATTCTAGCGGCTACAGCAGCCGAGTCTGCTAAATAGCCTTCATTATTCTCA
>JAODXP020001431.1:0-20000 GCA_027497455.2 Sardinella longiceps | reverse complement strand
AGGAGGTAATGCGACCTGTACTGTTCCTCTTCTTACAAACACAAGAGGAGGATCACAACATAACCTACATACTGTACGCAAACCGTCTGGGGAGATGAGACAACAACAACACAGGCCTACTAGCCTACTGTCATTTCAGCCCCTTCCTCGGGGCACAGACTACTACTGCTACTGTAGACGGAATCCTTTATGCGCGCTGAGATAATCGGACCTGACAAGTGCATACGAAAGGCAACCGCCGTGTTCCCTGGAATGTCGTCCTTTTGAGTGGGCAGCGGGGGTGATGCGCACCCGCTGTTTATTCAAAGGCACATTATTAGCATGTTGGGTCGCATTTGATGTTATGGTGCGCGGGTAGGGTGGGGGGGCATTCCAACGTACTCATGAGAACAGTTCGCAAGCCGCTGGCGTTGGTGACTCAGAGAGGAATTCCGTCGCATAGGGTAGGCTAGGACCTACAGTAAAGTAGTGATAGAACCGCTCCAGTCCTCTCTCTTATGTATGTTATGTAGCCTAACGTATAATCACCAATATACAGTAGGATACGCTTAAAAAATACATGTCAAGTTTCTGCTCAAAATAGTCTTCCCTCTCCTCGATTCTTCAAATTAATCGCATTGGGGTGGCTTGCCAAGGAATGGAAATGACATAATTGATTAAACTGCCATGCAGAACCTAAAGTGTGGAACTTTTAATATTTCCAGGGGTCTCGAAAATAAATATAGCCAGTATTTGTACACATTCGCACCCAAAGGCCTCACAGAAACCATCCACTGTATGTCAATATTGGTGAATTGCTGTTTGTACAGTGTGAGGCTTGCGCCCGAAATGAGAGCTCTTTGATTCCCAGTACAGAGCTGCCACTGTACCCGAGTGGACTCGGCGGACGGAGAGCCTCCGTTGCTATTGAACGGAAACAATGACCGGTGGTGAAAAAGACCGCCACGCTCCATAGCGCGTACTCTTGGGTAAGGGTGTGACTAAATTGCGTTTTAGACTTTATATTTAAAAAGATTCGGGCTTAACAACGACGATGATGGCAATCGATTCTACCCCAAACGCTCCGAAGAATGCCGACACTACGGCCATTTAATATTAGATCCAAACGGCATCCACTGGTCATGACACTGGTCTGTCTGTGTACCGGAGTGTTCCGCTACCCCAGATCGATCCCGGCTCTCATTATTTATGAATGCCATTTCAGATGTGTGAAACACCGACAGCATCTCTCACTCTCTCACGCACACACACACACACCAACATGGCCAACAGGATACAAATGAGACAAGATGTAGTGGCATCACAACTTAAGGACAGCAATGGATGGAGGGAGAGAAAACAAAGTCCTACCTGGCTGGAACATACTTTGGAAATAAAAGATGACCAGAATGAACGATCCCAAACAAGTGGCCAATACCATCCGACAAATTCTGTTCATCCTCATTAGTTCGAGTAAAGTCTGTTTCATCGCTGGTGCGGAGGAACTGCGGGCGGGTCGGGGGGTTGTTGCGACTCCGGGCAGCGGCTGGCGTGATCCGGACAGCGCGGTCTGGGTCTGGGGCTAGCCGTGCTGTGATGCTGATGATGCCACTACCTCCAGTTGACCAGACTCACTGCGCTCTGTGCACACGCCGGCCCGGACCGTACTATTCGTCTCTCCACGCGGAACTGTAGGGGAAGTAGGTGGAACCCTCCACTGCAGCCCCCTCTCTCCCCCTATCGCAAGTCGTCAAGTGAGCGCGTCCATTTGCGATTAACGAATCGTCAGCAACAACTGTCCAGTTGATTCTTATAACATCTTTAGCCACCATTTACTGGAACAAGGGCATCATCAGATGCTTTGTTTACAAATAATTTACTTTCAGGAGGCTGTGTTTGTTCTTTTGTTTTAATGGAGATGTCTCCAAGTGGATGCTTGGCTCTCCAAAAAGTGAATGAAATAAAGAGGCTAAATGTCATAGTCACGAAAAAACATTCTATCCCAGGGGTGGGCAATTATTATAGATTATAGAGATTATAGATCATTTTTATTTAATTGCCGACATCAATTACTAATAAAAATGACCGTGACAAGCTGAGACTTACAGAATTGAAGATTTGGAGGCATTTATTGCTCATTTACAACACAGAAATATTACACTTGACCAGTGCAAAGGAAAGGCCTGCTTCATATTTAGGTATGTTTTTGAAGTTTGACAGTCTTTTGGACCAAAGTTCACCTCGAAGATGTGGAAAAATGTCCTATAGTTACACAAATATTGTAGGGCAAATCATGGATCCTTGAATCCTTCTGGTTTACAGAGAAGACAAATCACCCTACTTCTTTTAGTGGTCAGTTCAAATGGTAGCATCTACAGTATGATCAGAGAGGATTCAAGATCTTTGGTATGATGGCAGGGAGGTGCACTAATGCCTTTGTTGTGGAGAGAGCAGGGTGGCCCAACTTTTCTGGCCCATACACTGAAAATCTAAGCTACTAAGGGACGATGCAAAATTAGGATTTTAATTAGTTTTGGATGAAAGTTTGACGGCATTTTAAATGAGAAAACCTGCAGGCTGTCTTTAACACTATATAATGATGCTGTTGACAAACATGTCATACCAGTACTGAACTTATTATGTACACTGAATATACTGTATAATATGAGATTAATGTAACAACAGGCCACATTACTTTCTTTTTTGCTTTTTTGTCATTTATTGTCAGGTTGCATGAAATAGAGCAGAGGGCGGCAATTGTCCCCCGGACCATAGTTGGGCCACCCCTGGTATATATACAGTATATATATATATATATATATATATATATATATATATATATATATATATATATATAAACATTTTATGGAACAGGCCTATTACAGAAAGACATCTATCTCATCCATCCTACAAATACCTCAGAAAGAACAGGCGCTCCATCTTGTGGTGAGACAGAAGCATAACATGAATCCGAACGTCAGGTACTCCAGAATGAAAACACACACACACACACACACACACACACACACACCTGTTCATTCATTTCCGATATATGAATGTTTTTGATGAATGATGCAAAAGTGGTTATTACAGGATGGATGTGTAGGTGTCAGATGTATGGGGTTCCAAATGTGACAAAATTAAATGTTGGGCAACCACTTAACCAATGATGAAGAAGATCTCCAATAGAATGGCAGCAGCCAGAGCATTTCCCCGCATCGGTAAGTCTTCTACAAACTCAAGTGGTGCACCACATTTCACAAAACTACATGCACATCACATGAGTTTAAGATGTTGGTGTTAAGCTGTGGCATTTATGTTGATTCCTCATTTTGAGGTTTGTTGAAAGGTGGGCAACAATTCAGGGTCTTCCAGATGCATGCCTATGGTCTTGTCCATTGGTGTGTTGTGATACACAGCAGATTAGATTTGTTTAGAAATACTTTAGTTTATCGACAGTATAGCATACAGGATGTTAAAACACACACACAAATATATGAAATCCACAAACACATAGGCATTCCGTTGTTGTTTATATATATATTTAAGTAACCTTGCCTAGGTCTTCTACTGTTTTCAAAGAAAACGAGAGCACACAAAAAAGCAAAGTAGCCTAAGAGCACACAAAACATGACAGGTCCAGGGCAGGGCTCCATAACTTCATTGATGTTTGTATCATGGACGTCACTAGGATCCATAGTCAAGGGGGCTTAGCCCCAGAGGGGTAATATGTAGATGCGATGCTCTGCGCGCCGAAAATTTTTAATAAATAAATTATATTATAGGCCTACAGTGTATACATATGTGTGTATATTGCCAACTATTTATTACTTGAAGGACATTTATCAGAATATCTCATATCTTAGGCTATTTTTATTAACAAAATTAGTCTAAATCAATTCATCAGACTGGTTTGTGAAGAGAGATGCAAATATCTCCATCAATGACTGTGGTGTAAATGAACTAGGCTCTTCTATATAGCTGCATTTATTTCAGTCTAATGCACTGAGCAAGATACAACAATGGTAACAACTAGCTTAGTTCAAATCCTAGGGACATCTGATGATACAGTCAAATATGAAAGTTTCTAAAACATTTATTCTGCAAAATGAGCATACAATTATAGCTACTACAATATTATGCTAGGCTATAGCAAATAAATATGTCCATCAATGCATGTAGGACAAACTAATATGGCATAGACTACAGGCTAATGTATATTTCATAGTTCAGTCTTTTGGAGAATATGTTGCCTAGAAATTTGCTGGATCAGACTATAGCCTACCAAACTTCAGATTTAAGACTATTTTTCCTGCTCAACTTGAAGCATAGTTCGTCATCAGTTACAACAAGAAAAAAATGCTCTCAGTGGATGCATGGCAGAGCTGGAGAATTTACTGAGAAATTTCACATGTACTTAAAGTGGACTTTCTCGTGGACCGTTTATCATAGCAATTAGTGCTACTGGAGCCTACTGAATGCGTTGGTGTCCGGGGATCGCGTATCTGACGTTAACTCCGCGAGTAATATAACCGCTAAGAATGGATGTAATTTACATACAATGAAAATAATCTGCCCAGCGTTAGGGGGCTTGGGGGAAATTTAGGGAGGCTTGAGCCCCCCAAAATGGACCTAACAACGTCCATGGTTTGTATTATTATCTGCCTATTACTGTATTTCAGATAGTTGTGAGATTGATCCATTAGCTAGGTGGCAGTAGTGTTCTTCACAGCAAGCAGCATTAAAATGAGGAGGCAGAGAATGGGGCGGTTCCTCTCAAGTTGGTCTACGACATGTGATATTTGAACTGTGATGCAAACTGTCTCTTGTGGACCATTGCTGAGGGAACCATCAGTTGGAAAAACACTGATCAGGAGTTGTCTTTGAAGGTCTGTGAAACTATACCTTATCCTAATTGTTTGTTATATTGTTTAAGAAAGCCTTTATCAACGTTTTAATATCTTTGATGCATAGCCTTTATTCTATTAAATTGACTACAAATAATAAAAGTAGAAATTGTATTGCAGACTACTGTAGCCTAGCTGTAGTCTATTTGAAATGTTCATAAATTTTCTGGTGTTGTAGAGAATCTGTGGAGAATTTTCGGTAACACTTTCTATGAACCTAGTTTTCTTGGAGCATTATAAATGCATTCATAAAAGGTTATAGCACATTCTTAAAGTCTTATAACTAATGACATTAGTGTTCATAACTGTTTATACATTCTCATGTCTATATTCATAAAGCTTTATAATGTTATCTTACAAGCCTTTAAAACTTGAAGTGTCACAAAGTTTTATAACGCTTCAATTTGTTATTTGTCTTTTTATGTCTAATTGCTCATGCTGCATGATGAGTTACAAGTGCTCAGCACATAAGTAAAGTAGGATGAGCACATAATTACTCATGAAAATGAATAAGGCACCATAACAGACGCTAAGTAAAGTGGTATATTTCCCTTGTATCAAAAGGCCAAAGAAGCTTATAATGCTTTGTGAGACTTCAAGTTATAAAGGCTTATATGATAACATTATAATTCCTTATGAGTACAGTCATGACGACATATAATCAGTTATGAATTCTAATGTCAGTAGTTATAAGAATTTATGAATGCATAATAATCCTTTCTGAATGCATTTATAATGCTCTATGAATACTGGGTTCAAAGAAAGTGTTACCGAATTTTCTTGTGTATTTGTATGGCAAAAGGAGTCGCTTATGGAAAATTTGAGGTATTGCCCTACAATGTGGGCGCTGTAATCCGAGGGGATAAAATCCAAAAATGGTCAAATTTCTTATTTCAACACCATGACACCTAGTCTACTCACATTATAAATGACATGCATACTATGCTTACTTATACCATTTGCAAGCTGTGGCTTCGTAGGTGTTTTTTTTTTAGTGCTATTAAGGGGGGTGCTTGTATAGTGATAGACTACAGACTAGGAAATAATGTAGCTAGTTTACATTATCTAAAAGATTTGTTACCCAGAGGTGCAGTAAATTTCCAGCATAAGTATAACAAAATTTAATTTTCAACATTGCAGTGCCCTAACAAAATGACTGATAACAACACTGTGGTTGTAACTTCAAAGCTTCCATTTCCACTTTTTTCCTTTGCCCAAATTTACAAACATAACATACCATTATCTCTGTAGCCATCAACTGAGGTCTATTGGCTACTTTTTTCTGTTCTTTTCCAATTCAGTTTCAATTTCATTTCTGCTTTCATGAAAGTTAACTTTTAAGTTTTAGGCTACAGGTGAATCTAGAAACAAGTAAGCTGATTTTTAACTGCTGCTTTTATCTGATTACAGAACATAAAACAACAAAAAGAATGGCAGAAAGTGTAAGTTTTTTTTATCCTTTCAATTTGTATTGTCTGTTTATATTCTGTATTTTTTAAATTAATAATATGTTCCTGTAATACACTTTTGTCAAACAGAAACTCTCCAAGAAAACTTTCCGGTATCGGTACTGGAAGATGACACGTTGTGTAACTGCTGACAGTTCATCAACAGTGCTGGATGCATTGTTGACGGATAGTAAATTTAAAAAGGTCTATGATGCCAAAAAGGCAATGGATCTGATCATTGAAAGAAGTAAGCCCAACACTCCAGCTATAAGTGTACATTTTCCCTGTTTTCTACTGGAAGATGATGAAGTACTTGAATTACGCTTTATCACATGTGAACAACAGCCAAAAAGTGGACCCAAAACTAAAAACCTTAACCAAGATTTACATTTAAAAAGTCCTGAGGATTTGGTCATGTTCCTAGTGAGCACAACAGGTGGAGAAGGCATACAAAATAAAATTATGGCAAACAAGACACTAAAGAAGAAAGTGGTTTGTGTGTGTGTTGTTGCAATTAAAGGGGACACTGTAAAGAGAGCATTATGGAAAGATGGACGTTTTGCAGGAAGTTTATTTGAAAAGAATTTTGCCCTTAAAGATGATGAGAGGAACGTCACAAACATGACAAACTGTGTGGACACACTGGAAAATGCATTATACTGCATTGTTCTTGACGGTGAACCTGTGTCTGATAGTCTGGAATTGAAAACTGAATATGATGATCAATCTCCATCAACTTCCAAGGCTGATTCATGTCAACATTCAACAGATTCAAAGGGCAATGGCTCAGAAGATGCTCCATTGGCATCTGACAAAAAGGAAGACGGAAAAAAGATGCCGACCACTACAACATTAAAGCTTACGTTCAAGGAAAGAACTGTGGAGTTTATACCAAACACTAGGGATATCTTCATTCTACGTGGTCAATTTGACTCTTTGCTGAAGCAGCTTAAAGACAGAGAGAAAGGTAAGAGTTCTGTAAGAGTACAAGACCTTCTCAAACAGGAATTTTCAAAGGAGACCCAGTGTTTCTCACACATAAAAACGGTCAAAAAGCTCATGGATCTAAGTGCCTCCGTTTGTCACATCAGGGTTAAAAACCAAGCCAGAGGAACTGGGTTTCTTCTGTTTGATAGATTCATTCTCACTAATGCACATGTCATTACTAATAACGGAGAAGAACTGCTAACCAATCTAAGTGCGACTTTCGACTTTGAGGACTTCAGCACAGCGAACAAAACAACATTTACATTAAAGAGAAAACCAGTTGCATATAAGCTTGTCTCTACTCAGCAACATAATGTGGACTTTGCGTTAATGGAGCTAGAGGCATCTGGTGAAGGGTTGCCCTCACCACTTCTAAAACACTTTAGAAATGCACAAGTAGGAAGGGGAGTTTGCATCATCGGTCATCCAGATTCCAGTGTCAAGAAAATTGACAACTGTCTCATTGTTGAGCCAGCAAAAACAAAACAAAACGTTGAGGAATTAATGTCTAATCCTGAACATAAACATATTCACATAAGTGAAGCGTATTTTGGAACGAAACAAAGACTTGATGGAACTCAAATAGAGTACCATAGCTGCTTTTTCTATGGATCATCGGGTTCCCCTGTCTTTGATGAGCATTGCAATGTTATTGGCATTCACACAGGAGGGTATGTCCACGATAAACTGCCCTTCATTAGTGTCATTGAGTATGCACTACCATTATTTCCCATCCTGGTGTCCATACTCAGACAAACTAAACAGAAACGGAGGCATGTGTGGGATTTTTTTTCTAAAGAAAAGAACACCAAACTGGTTCTGCAGAAAGCTGAGGACAAGACCTACAGACCAGACTTAACAGACGAGAATGTTTGGGATGCACAGTCCTCAGAGGATGAGGAGATGGAGGAAGACAACTATTGAGGAAGAAAAAGATGACAGTGAGAGAGATGAATGCAAGGAAGATGACAATGAAGATGAATTAATGGACCACAGTTCCTATTCTGTCTAAAAAGCTAATTTAACATTTTCAGTTTCAGAATAGGGATCTTTATACAATTATTTCATTGTTGTTATTTTTATTTCATGTGGCTCTCCTGGAAAATGTTTTGTTAGCCTACAGTAATATTGCCTACAAAGATGTGATGAGAATCCTTTGAAAAACTCGTAAAGTCAGACACTTGATTTTGAGGGCTCTCTAAATGAAATGTATGTGATATATTTGTGCTTTATAGTCTTTTTTTATCTGTCTTGTGTGGTTTGGACATAAATCTGTTAACTATAGACTGAATTTGAATTCAAAACTGTTTGGGATATTATATATTTGGGTGAGGAGATGTGTGCTGGTACAGTATGTGGTGTAAACTGTGGTCTGAATAAAATGCTTTTGTCAAATCATAGCCTACGTGCAACATATTGCTTGAGAAAAATCCCAGGACAACATACTGTATTAGAAAGTCTTATATGGGATGTATGGAATGTATATATTAAAGGCACGGTCAGTGATTATCAGTGTTGGGCAAGTTACTTCAAAACTGTAATGCATTATTTATTACTTGTTACTGACTTAAAGTAATCCTTTACATTACAATATTACCATTTTTAACATGCAAGTCGTTACTTTACTGTTGCATTACTTTTAAGTTACTCTCACCAGTATAACTGAATGTATGGATTTGCTAACTTAAACCACCTTAATCAACACATCAAACATGCAAACATGCACATAAACAGCAGAATATAGAATAAGCAGTATTTTATAGAGTATTGGGGGTGGGGGTTGGCAAACGTTTTGATGATTATAAGTGGTTTGTAAAGACATAACACTTTTTGTAAGCACTGTAACACTATAACTGGAGTATGGATTTGCCAATCTATATGCCGTTCAAGACACTTAAGGCCCATTCATTCTCAACGTAAAGTACGGATACGGATACGTGTGGAGTGTTTCACACGAACTTTACATCAATTTCGTCCGGAGTTTGACACGAAAATGGGAAGCTTATGATTACGGTCGAAACGGATAAAATACATTAGGAATAATGGGGCGGGGCGGGGTTTAGCACTTGCAAACATAAAATACGTACGGAGGTATGAAGAGACAGAATTTCAGACGTAAGGACACACGTTGAGTATGAATGGGCCTTTAAGCCTAATCAACACTTCAAACATACTGTACATGCCGTGGATGGTGATGTGGTGTCTGACTAAACTGGGCTTATATAAAGTCAGTAGAATGTAGAATAAGCAGTATTTGTATAGTATTTGTATAGTATTGTATCTTATAATAGAGGGGTAGCAGGTGTCCGGACAGCGCCAACATTTGGACCCCGGAAATTGGTGTCCTGATGCCATCTATTCTCTTCTAGGTTGCTCTGAGGCAACAGAAGAAGTGGAGAGCTCTCCTTAAACGTGGCATCACCTCCACCTGACCAAAAAGCAGTATTTCCATGACCTCCCATAAGAACTGTCTAATATTCTGATTGGGCGCTGAGCAGAAAAGGCCATTTACATTGTCCTCCCTTTGGTCTAAAGTAGGCCTACCTTCTAACACTTAGGATGTAAAGTCATTTCAGTTAAACTGAAAAATAGCAAGAGAAGCAAGAGGGATTTGTGGTGATCCACAATAAAAACAAAATTCCCTGATATTCCCTGACTTTTCATGCAAAATTATCAAATTCCCTGACTTTCCCTAACAGCCCTTATTGAAATTCCCATTAATTTCCATATTCCAGAAATTCCCTGACCCCTGGGAACCCTGTCTAACTGTCTCACACACTCACACACACGTACATTTTCCCACATAGTGATATCCTGGCTAAATACTGATTTGTACACTCTAACAGCTAACAGCTAACATCTTATTTCATGTAAGTTTCACTTGATATGTGTGCAATCTCCAGCTTTATGACAAACACTCTGGATGTTATCTGATAAAGAGGGTGCGGCCATCAGGTGGAAAAATGTTTATTGGGCTATATGAAATTTGTTTGCGAAGGGAGTGGAGGAAACTGAGGCAAGCCATAACATCCACAGTTTGTGGAGTTTGGACTTGCGCAAACAAGTGCGAGATGTGTTTGGTTGAACCAGTGAACATGTCACTTTCACATGGGGCTGTGTTCTAGCCTGGCTATTGCCTAACTAAATAATTACAAGTGAAATGGAGTGCACAAAGGAGCATAGGTACTCCCAGGCTAGCTGTGTTCAAGGCTGGTCTTGAAAAAACAAAAAAACATGGATTTCCATTTGAGAAACAGGGATAAGGGAAGCAGACGGTAGTCCAGGCCTGAAGTGTATAGCCTATATGATAGTTTATCACCCCCTTGTGGCCAGTGTCAACCATACTGAGTCATACTCATTACCAATGACCCTATTGTAGTCTTATGAGGATTGACCATTGAGAATTGTTTATCTTGCAGGTGAAATGTGGAGATATAAACCATAGAACTGTAACGTTGACTTTTATGCCCTCTGAAAAAGTTGAAGTTGGAGGAGCAAACCCCCAATAATGAATCGCAATAAAGTTGGTTCACGTGAGAAACATTTTTGTTTTAAGCACAGGCGAACCAGGCAGGGCACGAGCCCTAAAAAAACAAAACAAAAAAAAAACAATAATGATCATCTGCATCAGAAAGTGGTTTTCTATCTTTCACATGACTAATAGATAGAAAATTGGCATGCATAATACTGCAAAAAAAAGTATTGCATAATACTGCAAAATTCAGTCTAGCCAGGTATTGGATTGAAATACATGCCTATTTTAAATAGCCTAGGAGTACCACTTCAATTCATAGTTTTGTAATTTTAATAAATAAAACTAGTCCTGAACTAAAATAAAATAAATGGATTAGCTGCATTCCATAGCACAAGATAGGTCTGGGTCTGAATGAAACCACATTTGGGTCTCTATCCAAATTATATATGATGGAGTGTGTTAGTTAAGACATGGGTTTACAACAGGACTAAACCCCCACTGTAGTCAGACTGTCCTCGGCAGCCATGTGGCATAGGGTAAGGGAAATTGTAATAGGCCCCGTCTGATCTAAAAGGATTTAACTTAAATACTTAAACACGACAGCTTCAGGGTTCCATAACTTCATAAATGGTGTTTGTGTTATCAGCCTATCTTTTTTCAAATGATTGTTAGATTGGTCCATTGGCTAGGTGGCAGTATTGTTCTTCACAACTTGATGAGGAGGCTGAGAAAAGGGTGGTTCCTGTTAAGCTGGACCAGTGTGCGCAGTTTTTGATGTACGCTACTGTGAGATCATTGCCGAGAAGTCATCACTTGCAAAGCGCTGCCCTGGGCCGAGTTGAAGACGCATGAACCGGTGCAACACGGCTTAAACAGAGGTGAGCTGAACGCTTTGTGCGCTGAGAGTGTCATCACTCTCATTTGTTTTGTGTTTTTATCCAAGCCTGATAAAAGTCGCATAAATAGGCTATGATGTGGATTAGGCCTGCTTCATTTTCGACTACTCACTCCTGTTTTCCATCTGGAGGTGAGCATGATGCTCAGTGTAGGCTATTTATTACAGTAATGCGGCGTGTTGTGGTGAGGGACTTGTACAGGCATGTTTGTAGACTATACAGCAAAGGCAGTCGATGAACCATCCGATTCATAATAGGGTAGGATAATAATAGGCTAATAATCACACACACTTTTCTGACATTTCCGCCTAATTTTTTTTTTTAATCCTATGGCATCGGGGTTTCCTGGTGAACCGTAGGCTACGGTTCACCAGGAAAGCATCGGGGAGCATCAGAGATCTAAAATGCAAACATAGCAATACCGGCATGACGCTAAGGATTCAGACAAATGTATGATCTAGGCCTACCAATTTTCTCAATCTGACATTTACACTTCTTTTGAGCTTAAATTAAATGCGTACATTAGTGTACAGGCCCCCCCAACACAAATTCAAATTTCATCTCAGGGTTTTTTGAACTGGTAACTCCGGTGGCATCTCACCCTGACAGGTTGCTAATCATCAGGGATTTCAATGTTCATAAATATGTTGCCCATCTAAACATTTTGGTTCAAGAGTTTCCATATAGAATATTTTAGTTTGTGACAAACATGTATACAGCCTTAAATGTTTTTGAACAGATGAAACAAGAAAGCTAATTGCTGCTTTCATTTTTTTTTTTTTTTTTTTTACAGAATGCAAAAACAAAATAAGTTCTAGAAGGATGGCAGAAAGTGTAAGTCTTTTATCATCCATTATTTTTTTCCAATTAGGCAATACTCTGCAATATTTAAATGAATTAATACATATTTATAAATTTTTCCCTAATAGAAACTCTCCAAGAAAACTTTCCTGTACTCCTATGGGAAAAAGCCATGTACCATATCTTCTAAAGGTTCATCATCCATACTGACTGGATTGCTGACAGACAGTGACTTCCAAAAGGTCTATAATGCCAAGGCTGAAATGGATCTGATCATTGAAAGAAGAAAGCCCAACACTCCAGCTATAAATATCAATTTCCCCTGTTTCCTACTGGAAGATGATGAAGTACTTGAATTACGCTTTATCAAATGTAAACAACACCCAAAAAGTGGACCCAAAACTCAAAAGCATGACCTAACTTTACATTTAAAAAGACCTGAGGATTTGGCCATGTTCCTAGTCAACACAACAGGCGGAAAAGGCATAAAACATATTGTGATGGAGAACAAGAACCTAAAGAAGGAGGTGGATTGTGTGTGTGTTGTTGCAGTCAAAGGGGACACTGTAAAGACAGCGCTGCGTAAAGATGGACGTTTTGCCAAAAGTTTATTTAAAAAGGATTTTGCCCTTGAAGATGATGAGAGGAACATCACAAAGATGAGAAACTCTGTAGAAGGATTGAAAAATAAATTATATAGCATTGTTCTTAACAGTGCTGGACCTGTGGCTGATAGCCAGGATCTGCAGTATGTCCAGGAAGTCACAGATGATCAATCTCCATCAGCCTGCCAACATTCCACCGATCCAAAAATTCCTCATTCCTCAAAAAATGGCACTGTGTCATTGGCATCTGACAAAACAAAGATGGCCATCACTACAACACTAAAGCATACATTCAAGAACAGAACTGTGGACTTTATACCAAACACTGGGGAGATCTTAAACATTCTACGCACTCAATTTGACTCCTTGCTGAAGCAGCTTAAAGACCGAGAGAAAGTCAAGAGCTCTGGACAAGTACAAGAGTTCCTCAAAGAGGAATTTTCAAAGGAGACCCAGTGTTTCTCACACATAAAAACAGTCAAAAAGCTTATGGATCTAAGTGCCTCAGTTTGTCACATCAGGGTTAATAACCAAGCCAGAGGAACTGGGTTTCTTCTGTTTGATAGATTCATTCTCACTAATGCACACGTCATTACTAATAACGGAGAACTGCTAACCAATCTAAGTGCGACTTTCGACTTCGAGGACTTCAGCACAGCAAACAAAACAGAATTTGCATTGAAGAGGAAACCAGTCGCATATAAGTATGCCTCTACTCAGCAACATAATATGGACTTTGCAGTAATGGAGTTGAAGACATCTGGTAAGGGATTACCCTCACCACTTCTAAAACACTACAGCGCTGCACCAGTAAGAGGAGGAGTCTGCATCATCGGTCACCCAGATTCCGGTGTTAAGAAAATGGACACCTGTCTCATTCTTGAGCGTGACAAACAAAAACAAACTGTCCAGAAATGCATCTCGGACCATCCTGAACATTTTCAAATCATAGGTGAAGCGTACTTTGGAACGAAACAAAGGCTTGATGACTCTCAAATAGAGTACCATAGCTGCTTTTTCTACGGATCATCGGGTTCCCCAGTCTTTGATGAGCATTGCAATGTTATTGGCATTCACACAGGAGGGTATGTCCACGATAAAGTGAAACGGCCCTTCATGAGTCTCATTGAGTATGCACTACCATTATTTCCCATTCTGGTGTCCATTCTCAGACAAACGAAACAGAAACGGAAGCATGTGTGGGATTCCTTTTCCGATGAAAAGAACACCAAACTGGTGATGCAGAAAGCTGAGGATGAGACCTACAGACCAGACTTAACAGACGAGAATGTTTGGGATGCACAGTCTTCAGAGGATGAGGAGATGGAGGATGACAACAGTGAGGAAGGGTATGAGTACTCGGGGGAAAGTGCAGATGAGGACCGGGGTGATGATGATGATGAAGATTGGGGCGAGGAAGGTGATGAAGATGAAACTATGGATTTCAGTGACACCTTTTCCGCGAAAAAGCTAACACAGGACTCTCAAGTTTTCAACTCAGCTTGGAGTCACATTTAGGTGGGGCCAGCCAGGTGCAGGGGGTACTACCTTGGTCATTTCTGTCACTTACATAATCATATAACCTACCTATAGTGAGTGTGTGTGTCAATGCCCTAAGCTACCTGTCAGCTGCTTTTTAGCAAACATCAGGCTCATCCAGATGCAGTGTTTGTTATAGAAAGTGATTTTAACCAGGCCAACATTAAATAATGAAAACTGTTCTTCCAAATTTTTATCAACACGTCCACTGTTCCACTATATAGAGGAAAAAACCCTCTGGATCATATTTATAGCAATATCAGACGCGCCTATATGGTTACCCCTCTACCACGTCTGGGACTGTCTGATTACATATCTACGGTGGCTGAGGGGTGCCACAACACAACACAATTGCAAAAGTCCACAACACAAATACAAAAGCTCACAATGCAAATAAGTGATAACAGTACTGTCATACATGCGAGCCAATAACTATCAGGATTATTTGACCGCCAACATGTTTTTTGTTTCTGGTTGATGGTTTTCTACATTGCTTTTGTGAGTAATGTGTATTATATGAGAATGGTTTATCTTACAGATGAAATGTAAAGATATAGGCAATAAAACTGTAATGTTGACATGTGGAAGGTGCTGTGGACGTTTATGAGATTTGATTTGCATAAAGAGTTACAGTATACTGTAAGCTATAATATGGTATGTACAAATTTGCCTGAAACCAGTGCAAAGGCTGAAAGAGGACTTGTAAGGGTCACTGCACAAGGTAATGCAAACTTCAATATGCCACCCTTCATCCTCCTCGTATTGAAAGTTGTCACATTCACGGACATCAAATACAATAGCCTTTATAAATAGCCAAATAGTCTTTGATTTTATTTTCTGTGTGTTTACACATCACAGTTTGAACAGAATTTAATGCATGAAAACTTCACAATTCACATTTAAATGCAAAACTACCCTTCACACCTGCAATATTCACTGTCACCTTTCAATTTGGTTGGATTTTCTGTTTATATTATATAATTAAAAAAATATATTTATTGTCTCAAGATTATGATACAGGTTGGCTATGCATCTAACTTGTTACCAAAGTCAAGTAGGGGGAAAAAAGTTTTAGGATGGCAACAGTTCATCAGTCTCCAGCCACCTGTGTCCAGGTTTCAGACTGGAACGTCATTGGTCAGTTCTAGAACTGCCCTGCTGTCACTCACACAAACACGCACTGGTATCTCCCTGCTGTACACATTGTTCCTATGGCAACAATCTCTCAAAACCATAAACTTTGCTCAAAACTACACATGAGAGAGAGAGAGTAGTTTGTTGTTGCCATGGGTAACTGTGAATAACAGCAGGGGATTAACCTCAGCAGTTCCCCCGCACCATCATGGCGTCAGTGTCTCGCTGGGTCAAAGTTAGATTGGTCAGCACCTATAGAGAGAGAGAAAGATCATTGTTGGATGTTCGGACTCCCTGGCATACAGTACATACCGTCTATTTCATATTAGACTATAGTGTGCATCATCGATGCATCCATGGGTGAGAACTATAGGCCTACTATAGGCTACATAGAGCTTGCATTCACTTTTTAGATTCACTTTGGCACTATGTAAATGTAAATAAAGCATCACAATAGCCTGGGAATTCCCATGCTCCTTTGCACGCTTATTTCATTTCACTCTGCAGAGGAGCATGGAGACCATGGCCGTTTTTCTCGCCTGATTTGGGTATCCAATCGCAGAACAAAAAGGGATTTGTACGGCCCTCAATCGCATTTTACGTCACGTGGTGGCTCTGGTATTGGCTCCGAGGTATGTACAGACGCTATGATAGACATTCGTAGCGCCCAATAAACGGTTATGGACAATTGTAAACGATGCTTCCGCTACGAGAAATGCAATAGGTAGGTCCCCAGACTAAATATCACTTGTGACTTTAGTTTGGCATTCGCCAGGCTAGCATCACAAAACAATCACATTAAAAATGCAAAAGTCTCTGGTACAATACCCAATGCTATTAACCTGAATTGCATATTGGGTGTGAGTGTGACTGTGCCCCATACCTCTGCACACAAAGGGTGGAGGCCTATAGTTGCGTCCAGCTGCTCTTTGGTCAGACCACACCTGAGGGCCGTGGCAAAGCCCTGGATGATCTCACCAGCACTGGGGCCCATCACATGAACCCCTAACACACGATGCTGTAGGAAAGGAAGGGTAAAGAGAGAACTCAGAGGACACAGGACAAGCTGCATACCACTACAGTGCAGTTAGTATGTTGCTCCACGTATACATGTGTGCATGTACTGTATGTACTGTACATTGGCAGCAGCTCTGTTTCTTTCCTTCAAGGTGAAACCTCTCTTCTGATGATATAACTTTTTAAATTACATCTCTTCATGATTTACCCATACTTCTTGGGTAAATACTTTTTTTAGAATGAGAAGAAAACAAGCCGTGTGTGTGTGTGTTCTGTGGACACCAAAGGCAATGGTAACAGTGGCCTACATTGTCTGTGATGTGGCAGATGACTTTGGCATAGCAGGAGTTCTTGTTTCGTCTGGGCAGTGTCCACTCCTGAGGCCAGTAGTAGCTGTGGAAAACCTGTTGGACACAAACAAAGACAATTTACTAACCCTACAACATTTTTAATAGCTTAGATTCCTAGACACAGTTTTTTAGATCTATCCATTGTGGCCAGATTATACATTATATAGTCTAGCTTGATAGGCTATGTTTTAAGGGACTGCAGGAAAATGTGAATGAATATCATAGATACTGGGGTAACTGACAATTTGCTAAAACTAGCTAGTGCTTTTCACCACTGTATTCTCATTATATGGTTTATAACTTTGCAAGGGATTTCAATATCAGTTTAACAGTAATAAAGTATGTGTAAAGAGTGTGTGTGTTCGTTTGTGTGTGTGTGTATTTACCGTTATGTTACTTTCTCCAAACCTCTGGCATGCCGCCTCCTCAGTAAGGCCACAGGCTGCGTACTCCATGGGTGTGTAGAGCACTGTGGGGGCACTGGAGTAGTCACACTGTCAGAGGGAGAAATAGTTTAAACCAATAACTGTATACAAGAGGTTTAAACTTAAGTAGCAGATAATGCTACACAATAACAACACAACATTTACACCATCATTACAGTAATATATACAGTACTATAGTTTCAAGCCTGAGTATAATACATGTATAGACACAATTGACTTACAGAAAAAGAAATTCCTTAATTCACTTTGGGATAAAAATAACTGTCTCTATTTATCTATCTCGAATAAAAAGAAGAACTGTAACTAACCTAAGTAAAAGTACAAGGCTCACACACTCTCATGCAAACACACACACACACACACCAAACATATTATGCTCATCAAACAAGTCAGGGTTTGCAGAGTATGCACACACACACTGTACAGTACACACACACACACACACACACACACACACACACAAAACACACACACACACCTTGTTTTTGCCTCCATATAGCCTGTGAGCTAGCAGGCGCCCAGCTTGCATGGAGAGTCCTGAGTGAGATGGTCTTCCCTCCTGCACAGCTCCTATGGCGTAGATGTGGGACACACTGGTCCTGTCCTCATGGTTCACCACAATCTCTCCTGTTCTATAGGAAACACACACACACACACACACACACACACACACACACACACACACGTTGCAACACTTAATCTTATTGACGGTGGTGTACATATGTCTATTGCCGGTGAGCCAAGATTGTCTCGTCAGGATGCATCCCATCCTGGCCAATCAGCAAACGTTGAGAATGCAGCACGAGAACATGAGTCAATAAGGCTATCAGTCAATGGCTGATCTAATATTTTTTAAATTTAAACATCTCCAGCCAGCAATCGTTTCTCATTAGCCAGAATCTCTCCCCTACCCTTGTATGAAGAGAAGCATAGACCAAGGGGCTGGTTAAGAGCAAGCTAGTGGATATCACAAATCACCATTTGGTACAGTTTTGCAGCAGATGTGTTCTTAGTATTGTCTTATCAACTGTAAGTCTTTTGGACTTTTTTTTCACACAGAAAACACATCATAAAAGCAGAAGTTTTCTCCAACCTTTGGTTGATCTGCACCCCAGCTCTCTCCAGGCCAACGTTTTGTGTGCAGGCATCCCTGCCTAAAGATAGGAGTACCTGACAGGAGTTGAGGACACATGAACATAGAATATGACCGCCATATAATACAATGGCCTTACTAGGGCAGTACTGTATGCTCTCATTCACATGATGTTTTACTATAACTTACAGTGTTGAACTGTTCTTCATACACATCATCCAGTTCAGGAGAATGAGCCGTCACCTTCAGTTTCCCTGGACGGCCCGTTTCAATCTGCTCTACCTATGATGTGCGCACACACACACACACACACACACACACACACACACACACACACACACACACACACACACACACACACACAGACAAGACAAAATAATCTCTCAGTATGTATATCAAATCATTGTCAGATATTGTATCTCTTATTTATTTGTTTCTTTGTTTATTTCGTTAAAGAAGACCATAAAACAAAGATGTTGACTGCACCTTTGTGAGTGAGTATCCATGCAGGAAAGTGACCCCCTGCACAAACATGTGGTTCACTATCTTACTGAGCATCTTCTGGTCATGGCCCTCAGGTGGGGACGGATGGTGCATAATGCTCACATCCACACCCAGACCAAACAGCCATCCAGCGGCCTCCAGGGCCTCTCCTGTGTCCCCCACCACCAGTGTCCGGCCAGGGCAGTACGGCAGGGAGAAGAGGTCCTCGCTACAGGATCAGAGATGAAGAGGTCAGATTAAGGGATTGTCGGAGGCATTATTATGTTACACAATATACTCTTATTTGATTAGGCTACTTAAAGCCACACAGGTGAATCTAACTATTAGGCTAAAACAAGAAGGATCAGAGAGGAAGGTGTTACAGTCAGGGAGGCTACACTGGATGCAGAGATTTTCTGAGGCTTTATGGGGCACACAAGTATTGATTGATTTTGAATATTTAGCACCTCATTGGTGAACCAAACGACTAAAACAAGAAGAGTATAAATTAGTTTTGTTTTCAAGTTGGTGTTTCATGGACACGAATCGAATCGACTTAGCTGATACTGCCCCCTTGTGGTAGTTTGATATAAAAAAGGGACAGAGTGGCAGCTCCTATTGCTGAGTTCCCAATTTTCTGGCACTGGACATTAAGCAGGTTTCCATCCCAGAATAAAGGCAAGTCTCCATCCAACAATAATTTTTCACAAGAGTAATGTGAATAAAAAGTAACATGGCGCTAATGGACAGTCTATGGACAGAAATGCAGTACATACAGTGTGTGAGTTAAACTGTTTCCCTCCAACTTGAATCGCATTAGGTCTGATTGGTATGAAGTTA
>JAODXP020001430.1:10000-22894 GCA_027497455.2 Sardinella longiceps | reverse complement strand
GAGAAGAGAGACAGGAGGTTCTCACATAAACAAGAGAAAAACAGATTCATTTCATCAAGTCCACATCACATCAGTGGGCACTCTTCCAAACATAAGGCCAGTTTATCCTACCCCTATTCAATTTATTATACGTGAGTTGTGCAGCAGCACGGCTATACATGATCTATAGTCAATGAGTTATGCAGCAAGACTATGATTATTTATTAGACTTAAATAGCTGTTTTCAGATTATGAATGTGTAAATAACAATAAAGTAAATAATATCTTAATGATGTAGGTAAGATTGATATTGTAGTTGAGATTGAAGTAGTTTTAAGCGTTGCACACAGTGTAGTTACTGGTCCTGCAGACTCAGTGCAGGCAGGTTAAAAGGGCTGCTGCTGCTGATTGGCCCTTTACTGCCATCTGCTGAAGTCTGTAAGGACAAACAAGAGGACAGATTGACCATGAGCGAGACGAGAGTAGAGCAGTCAGTATGAGCGCCCCCTAGTGTCTAGTGGACTCAACAGGTACAGTAGTTCCCACATCAGTCTGAACTACACAATCCAGCCTGAACAGCTTTAAAACATTGTAAAACACACACAGTATATCATAGTAGTTAGTGATCCAGCAGACTCAACACAGTGAGGTTGAAATTGCTGCTGCTGAATGGCCCTTTACTGCCATCTGCTGTCTGTAATGACAACCAAGAGGACAGATTGACCATGACATTTACATTTATGCATTTAGCAGACGCTTTTATCCAAAGCGACTTACATTTTGTCAACTATCCATTAGTTCAGGGCAAGTCTCCCTGAGAGCAACTTAGGGTTAAGTGCCTTGCTCAAGGGCACAACGGTGGCAGCCGGGATTCGAACCCCAAACTTCTAGACTACCAACCCACTAGAGTCAGGGTCCTTAACCACTACACTACTACCCCCCATGTGAAAGAATATAGTAGAGAAGTCAATATGAACACCCCCTAGTACGTCTAATAGCAAGCCATAGGGAATTTGATTGGATGATGCCGTTGGTGTTATCTATCACAAAGCTCTGTGTGTTTAGGGCGGGCTTCGCCAAAAACGATGCCCATTTGAATTGGTCTTTAGGCTATCCTGTTGCGTGCAGAAGTAGTTTGAAAGATAACAGTCTTGTTCCACTCACGGTTGAGTTCGGTCTGTGTGTCTCATGCCAGACTATACACTTCAATGATATAGGAATGGCCTGGCAGGCTACAATCCAGCCTCAACAGGAGAGGCTTTTACAGGTGAGAACATTCAGATACGCAGGTGTGTTCAGATACAGATACCAGATACAGAACAGCTACACAACAGCATGAAACCTGTATGTGGTGTGTGTGTTTGTAATAGATGAGCTCACCAGTCACATGTCTGCACCAGTGGAGTAGTGTGCAAATCAGCTCCAGTAGAGTTGTGCTGGCAGATGAAGGGGAGTTTGTCCTGGCAGCAGGCGTCCTGCCACAGGTACTTTTCCCCCTGACCCTCCTGCACCAGCTGGCCGCAGTGGAAGCAGCAGGGGTTGATGGGAAAGCTGCTGATCCAGCGCTTGTAGTCCCCCACATCCGCTCCCCCACTCCACTCCCAGGGGGCCAGGGGGTTGATCATGCAGCGCTCCAGGCCCACCCACACCTTCTCCATGCAGCCCCAGTAGGGGATCACTGCAGCCAGCAGCTCCTCCACACGACTCTGGGTGCAGCTGTCTAAGATGTGCACCAGCCTGGAGCCCCTCTCAGCACAGTGATGCAGGGCTCCAACCCAGGGCATCCGCTCATGGACAAACACCAGATCACCTGCAGGGATGTACAACTAGGCTATTAATCTCTCTCTCTCTCTCTCTCTCTCTCTCTCACTCACGCACTCACTCACATACACACACACACACACACACATACACACAGCCTGAGGAAACTGTGGATGAGAGAGCAAATGCCTTAGCCTAAAATGTTACCACGGCACAACTGAGGGGTGTTGTGAAGCATGGCAACAGCATTGGACACGACTCAACGTTCTCAAACTGGGATCCGTGAAAATTTTTGTTACAAAATATAAATTGTCTTATGGAGAGAAAAATATGACACTTTCCTTAGTCATAGGAAGACCAACAGAACAGAAAGCCGGTCTTACATTAATAAATTCGCCTTTATGACTTATTATTTTGTAAAACGAGATAAGAACTGTTCACTGTTAAATCTAAAGACATAGGTTTTATAACCAGAAAATAAACTTGTTACATTATATAATCTCTACACCTGTTACCCACTTAGCAACCGAATTAGGCTAACCATTATAAACAGGGATGTCAGCGTTGGTTTAGCTTGCTAGCTACAATGCTAGATTAGCTTAATAGATCAAGCAGGGAAAACTTGCCTGAAATCAGGCGTTTATGACTTTATTTTGTTAAAAAGAGAGAAGAAATGATGACCGTTCATTCTGAACACATAGGTTTTGTGACCAGAAAATACACCGGTTGTGATATGTATCCATACTCCATACCCGTTAACACCCAAGTACTACCGAGGTAGCAAACAGACCGGCGCCGGTCTACCATACTTGCCATACGGCCAGGTTAGGAGGAGATCTGCCGGTAAAGTTGGTCATAAATTAATAAATTCTGCATTTTTGTTTCGTAAAAGGATACGATAAATGCGATAGCATTGACTGTTGAATATGAAAGATCCAGGTTTTGTAACCCGAAATAGGATATATGCTTTTGACTAGTGTTTCGTTGGCAACTTTTGGCTTTTGCCACCCGGAAGAGCATGTGATGTCATGGTAAATTGTCCTATAATATGCCTGTTAAGAATGTTTTTAGAATAGGAGTTCAAAAGCACCTGGAATGGCTACAAATGGCAAATTGTTAGACAGATCAAGAGGGGCCCTTAAACAGTTCTGCTTTATACGGGACCCCCGGCCCAACAACGTTTGAGGACCCCTGCCCTAACAATAGCAAATAGATTTGATGAGCCCATACGTCTAGCAACAAGCCATAGGGCTTTAGTAGGTTGGAAACTGTTGGTGTTTCCAATGGTTCTGTATCATAAGTCCGACATCCCATTTGTCCGAAAATGAGCCATTGAGGAGAGATCCCATTAGTCAGACATACCATTAGTCCGAAAAAAGAAGCCCATTATTCCGACATCCCATTAGTCCGACGATACACATGTAGAGATGCATGGATGGCTTGTAAGGAGGCTAGTGATTAATGACCAAAATATTGGCTACTTGTCAGTGTTGAGCTGTTCTCGCTCCTCTGTGTGTGAGTGACTGCGTGTGAGCACATTGTGTGTGTCTCCTCCTCAGAGCTGATAGATAATTGTTGCAGTTTAGGGAATGCGAACCTTGGTTGCCCATGCAACTGCCACGCACGCACCCCCTACCCCACATCTCTGCTGATGCTTTTATTTAATTAACCATTGAATAAATCCAGACTGTGGTCTTTTTCCTAAAAACTCCGTCTGTCATTGTTTTTGTTAGACTGACGTGACACTCTGTGTGAATTCCTTTATGTTTTAAAACTCATAATTGGTAATTAAACAAAATCGATCACACAGAGTTTGTCCTGGAAGAAAAGGGTCCTATTCCCCGCCTTGTATATGACCACGGAAATTGCATGGGATATGCTTGCGAGTGTACATTTCGTAGGTAGCCTATACAACCTGCGGAGTTTCGCACCATCTCTCTGTTGCCTGCATTATGCAGAAAGCAGATTTGGATAGCCTGCTTGAGATTGGACAGTTGAATGAATAGGCTATTATATTTTATTTATTTGTTCTGTAATGTTCTAACCAACCATACTATAGTGGTCCGCAAGTAAGATATAGTGGTAAAGTTTATGTCCAATTACGCGCAACTCCAAGGCCAATCTGGAGACGTCTTTTGCTCAAAATCTCTCATACTTGACTTGTCCTTTTTGTTTAGTAGCCAATCTATAGCCTAGGCTACCGCGATCAGACATGATATCCATATACTTTGATTTTTGAGAAATTAGTGCATTCAACTTTTGGGACATGGTTGTTTGTTTTTGTGCTGATTTAGGCTACTCTTAAAAGCGGCTGCTTTCTGCAGCGGCCACCCGACGTTTCCTTATCCTTACAACTTCTCCAAGTTTAGGCTACTTGTTGTTTCCAGTAGATTTTTTCGTTAAGATATTAACCTTGTTTGATTTATAATGTGGTGAAACTTGGGAATTAGTGCCGAATAGACTGCTGGTATTTTGTAATTGTGTTATTCACTGCTTAAACCAGTGCACTTCTAGCCTGACACGCCAGACTATATCATAAGAATGTATAGTCTGAAGACCACTGATAGACTGTACCTCAATGGAGGGGCGGGTGATTGCGTTGTCTTTCAAACTGCCTCTCCGCGTAATAGGCTAGCGTTCCGGCCAGTGGTACCAGCTGGTATATCAAACTTTTCCCGTAGCCCGTCGGTAACACGGCAAAGACATCTTTTTCAGAACGAAAAACTTCAGTACACTTTCTTGTTTCACTTTCAAAGAAAATGACAAGTGCAATTCGTCCAAAACTAAAGCCAAAGACGATTCTGCTCTGGTTTGAGCAGGGCTGTCGTCATCGTATAAAGCCCGCCTTCCGATTTCCTGTACACATACCGCGCTGTGATTGGTTATCCGCCGCCAGAGGAAGGATACAACGGGTTTCTATCAGTGGCCTCTAGACGTATCCTCCGTGCAAATTCAAATTTGCTACCGCTAGGGGTACGTCTAGAGTTCTAGGCTAGTGCACTTCTGCAGCAGCCTTTTTTTTCCAGCAGTGAAGACATTAACCCCTTGGTCACACGGGCAATAATATCACTGGTGTTGGGAGACTAGTTCCCATTCATTTTCAATGACAGTAGGCAACAGCGATTAACGGCGAGCAACTGAGCAACAGATCGCCTGGTGGGCGGGGAAAAAATAGAAATGCTGGCTATTTTCTGCAAAAGTTGGGCGATTTAACCAGGCGATTTTTCATAAACGCCAATCAGAGTGAAGCCATGCGTGACGGCATACTTTCAAAAAGAATTTTGATCTGACACCTGTCATGGCGGAGCTAACTCAAAAATCGCATTTATCTGTTGACAACCTAAGAAGTTAAGGACTTATGACTTGATATTTTGTAAAACGAGGTGGCAAATGAGGTAAGATAAAACTGAAAACATGGGTTTTGTAACACAAAAATACATCTGTGGCGATATACGTTGTCGCTACCAGACGCATATTTTAGCAACGAACGGTAGCAACTAACTTCATACGAGTCACGCCTCCTTGGCAACCGAGTTGCTTGTTCAAATTGCCCAGTTGCCTTCCCGTGTGACCACAGGGTAATGACTGTCAATGCTTTACTTAATCCCTGTGTGTGTGATTTTGCTGTGTGTCACACTCTTCAGTCAAGTTGACTGCAAACATACAATTGTCATTAGGCTGATTGCCACTGTCTTCTCAAGCAGCTACTGTTACATACAAGACTTAAGTATCTCAATTAAATCATTTAAATCAATTAAACGCGACTATATCGCACTGGGCTCCGCACTGCGCCTCTGTGCAAAAAACTTCAGTTCGCGGCACCCCCTCTCCTTCCCTCATCACAAACAAAGTGTGGGCACGGAGCAGCAACAACCTGCGCCTTGCCGTGCGGCTGCATGGAAGCAACTGGAAACATAAAACCTGGGGAACATAGGGATGACCCCGTACTCAGTGCTGCGGCAACGAGTGTTTGGATATGTTTACTGAGTTTGAAACTAAAAACAATGTAGACTACTGAGAAAACGTATTTTCACGAGAAAACGTATTTTCCTTCGCGGACTGCTGGGTGGACTCATTCACCAGATTTGGTGAGATGTATTGTTTTTCTGTGTTTTCATATTGCGTGACCTAGCAGAGAGACAGCAATCGCATTTTTCCTTTTTTCTGTGGATTATATTTTTGGTTTGCTATATCGCAAACAAAGTTTTGTCGGCAGCGGCCCTCTCGCTTTCCTGGACTGGATTATTGACTCTTGTGCGTGGTCCTGGCAAAATACAGGACATCTTTCTTTAGTTTGGACTTATAGGTTTATTTTCAGGACTGAATGAAAGGGGGAATTGCAACGCCTGGGATTGTTTGGGACATTTAATTGTGTGTGAATATAACGCGAAGCTGTGCGCGACCTGGGTTATTGTTTCATGTGTGTCCTCCTTTTACTGTTAAACTGAAGAAAGGGACATCATTTCATAGCCTATAATTAAGAGACGCACTCAGATTTGTAGCCTACCTTGTACTTTATTCTCAGAATTATCTGTTTATTGCATTCATATTTAGTCATTCAAAAGAACCCCTTGATTGTTACAACAGGCCAGCACATTTCCACCTGTTTTTAGACACACAATGCTGCAAAAAAGACGTCTCCTCTGTTCCACGAATGGCCACCAATGGCCCTGTTTTTTTCGGACTAATGGTATGTCTGACTAATGGGATCTCTATTCAATGGTCCATTTTCGGACTAATGGGATGTCGGACCAATGGTCCGTCCCCTTTACGGTTCACCACATTCTACATTTGGAGAATCTTTGGGTGGGCTTAGACAAGAACAGCGGCCTTTTGAGATAACGTTTATTGTTGTGGATTTCTCTGACTGGTTGTAGCATTGTCCTGTTGCGTGGCAGTTTGTAAAATAAGCATTGCTTCAATGCTGGGTTCCACCCAGGATGGAGTTTGGTCTATAAGTATTTGCTAGACTATATATTATAGTATCGCTTATCAGGCTACCGAACATAATCAAGGATCAGAACTATCTGTTTTAGAAAACGCACATAAGTGTAGACAAAGTTTGTTTGCAATATGTGGTTAACATACCCAAAGTGAAGTTGGTGAAGTCGCCTGGAGTGGTTTCAGTTAATTCGCCCAGAGTTGACTTGGTGAAATCATTCAGAGTGGAGTCGGTGAATTCGCCCAGAGTGGAGTCGGTGAATTCGCCCAGAGTGGAGTTGGTGAATTCGGGGAAGGGGGGCTGGGAGGTGGACTCTGGAGCTGATGAAGTCACTTTGCAACAAAGACATAAATATAAGCACAAGGTGGTGTGTGTGTGTGTGTGTGTGTGTGTGTGTCTGTCTGTTTGCTCACCCTCCTCATCGGTCTCTTGACAGTAGGTCAGTGAGAATCCTGAAATCTTTCCATCATCCAAAACAACACTAGTCCAAATGTCTGCTTTCTTCAGAAAACAGTTGTTGCTAATGACACAGTAGAGACACAGAGTGTGATGACTACACAGTGTGTAATTTTAGTGCCGAAATTGTATTGGTATTATTATTTATCTGGCATTTTTTTCATATTTGTGTTGAGCTGCATGAGTACTTATCGGTTGAAGCTCACCTGTAGTGTGTGTGTCCAGGCAAATGGAACGAGAAGAAGGTGCAGGTGTGTTGTTGGGTGCAGTGAGACTGGCACTCCTGAGCAGTGGAAGCTGGGATGGACCTGATGATGCTAGCAGGATATGACAGAAGACCAATCACATGGTCCTTTACACACCCTGCATATTCAAATATACCGGTAGATCTGTCAGCAAACTGTGCAGCCTCAATAACAACATTGGTTTGTCTTACAGAATGAACTGATGCAACAGACTCTGCGTTATCAGTGGATGTGGATTTGAATGGATTTGTGTATCCATGTTTGAGGATGTATCAATTCTACTTGAAATAGTACAATATTTTGCATTATCTTGCCTTCAATGATTTGGTGGTTATTTTTTACATTCCCATTTTCCCGGCAACATTTGCATTCAGTCTGGGTTGAGTTTACATGCAAGCTCCACTGCAGTTGTCCACAGTCCACCAGCACACATTCCTCAGTGGCAATGACGAGAGAGGAACAGAGAGGTTCATTCCTGGACGACCATTTGAGCTCAATCACAGAGTCTCTCACCAGGAGCATGCCTCTCTGGGGGTGAGCGCCACCTGAGCCTACAGGAACTCCTTTAAGCAAGATAGATCATGCACACACACACACACACACACACACACACAGACACGCATGCATGCACACACACACATACCGCATCACTTACAGTTTACACAGATCACTTGAAAACCATTATAGCAGGAAGAGTTTTCTTCTTAATTTGCATATGACATGGAAATCACACACATTTCATTGATGAACACATTGATGAACTCTAATGCCACCGCTATTGAGTCTATCCCCTGACTCTTCTCCCCTATTGTCCCACAAACTATATATATTTGTTTTACCATCTAGTAACTCTCAGACAACATTCTGTATTCATGTTGTTACTCTGTGTAAACCATGGTCAATCTATGTATCAGACTACCAACTGTACGGATACTCTATCAGGCCCCCGGCAGGTGGGTTGAGCCCATGAGGTGTGGATCTGCTCAAGGTTTCTTCCTAAAAATGAATTATTTGTGAGCGAAGGGAGTTTTTCCTTGCCTGTTACTCATGGGTGCTCCCCGTACTGTCTGTAAAGCGCCGCGAGACAATGTATTGTATTTGAGCAGTCTACAAAAATAAATTGAACTGAATTGAATTGAATTTCAAAAGCAAACTAGAAAAGCACTCAGAGAGTGCAGACGTCCGCCAAACCAAAATGTTCACTGATGCAATGTAAGGAGGTAATAATTAAGGGTGTGTGTGTGTGTGTGTGTGTGTGTGTGTGTGTGTGTGTCTCACCTAAGATCAGAACTGCAATAAGTTGCAACCACATGAGCTGTAGAAAAAGAGCATGTTTAGTCTGTGCTCATGGACCCAGACTCATCTAAACAAACAGACTCATCTAAACAAACAGCAGTAGGCCTAGATAAACCTTAACTCCTCTGACCTGCTCTGCCCAGACTGAGCATTTAAAACAGTCATTACAATTTCATATAAAAAAGCACCTGAAGAGCTATTTTCCAAAATGGCATCCATTTTTAATCAACAGCGATAAAATTAGAGTTTTGTTGATTTAATTGGGTAAGGATAAATCAGATAACATTAATGCACTGTAAGCTGGCCCAATGTTACCTGAATATCAAATTTAAAAAACGATTTTTATTTGAAATGGCTTTTATAGCATTCTGGAAAAGAGCTCCTCACACTCACATTTGTGTTATAGGCCACTATTGTTCTACACGTCAGATGAATAAACATGTTGTCCTAAACTATAGCCTGCTGCAGCATCACATTCAGTCAAGTCACACAGACTTGTCTAACTCAGTCTAAACAATGAAACTGTGTAGGTTACAGTAACACAGTGTATTTAGCAGCATGATGACGAATGAAAATAAACAACAAAATGACATTCTCCCTCCAGTCAACAGAGATAGTTATGGATCATCACCTGACACAGGTATGACTGCATACATATGTGCAATATTTACCACAGGGAGATTGCAGTATGAGATACCCATCTGGGACGACTATGAAGTGTCTTCTCTTCTCTTCAGACAAGTGTGGTGTGTCCAAATGACTGACTGTGTTTGTGACTACTGTAGAAGCAGGTGTAGTCTGGCCCCTATGGGGTCTCGTGATGAAGACCATGCTGATGAAGGCTTGATCATCCTCACAGACAACCACTGTTGGACTGGCAGATACATTTTTGACTTGCAAAATACCTGAAAACTGATCACCTGTGCCACAAGGTAACCTGTTCAAGCGAGCCTGATTCTGACAGAGAAACAGTTGTGTATTCATGACAGTTCCCTCTTGATGCTCTCCACACAACCAAATCCTGTTTGGAGAAAACATTGATGGACTGATGGCTATCAGAAATAATAACCATCCTGTGTTTACCAAATGGCACAAACCTTCCCACATACAATATAAAGTTTTATTATTAATCCAACTCCAATGGATTGTCACTTAAGGAAGTTCATTTGTCACATGCATATAAAATTAAAAAAAGAAAGTAAGGAAATTTGTGTTTGGTGCAGGATTTCTTTGTGATATTTTCCCTTTTTTTTAAATGGTGCCCGATTTGTATGAAACTTGCATTTGTGGGATCAGCTGCAGAGCTGACTATGTCAATTGCACCCATTAAAAATGTGCCAAATCTTCTCTTCCATTTGAAAGGGAACAAAATAGACTTTCAACATTATGAGACCTTTTTACAAAAATATTATCACAGAGAAAAAGTGTACCAGACACACATTTCTTTACTTTTGTTTTTCAGTTACTGAATGTAATGCAGTGAAATAGGTTATATACTAGCCTGGACCCACTCATACTTCCTGTCACTGCATGAAATTTCGCGATCTAGTCAATATTGCCAAGGAGGCAACTCTCGAGCCCAGAAAAATCAGGACCCAATGAGAAACGAGCAGGCTGAAGGAGACATGACTCTGGGGTTCTGTTCCATAACACTGATAAAAGTTTGATAGCATTTGACGTTTAGATTAATCCTGCCGCAGAATTCCCTGGCAAGCTTTGCCAGACCACAGTTACTTTCTGAACGTGGTTGCGCAAGCCAGACTAGTTACAGTATATACCTATTTGTAGATGAACTGGGTAGGAGGAGGCAGTATAAAGTGCAGATGTGCAATGGGGGAGGGATTCACTGTAAACCCTGACATGTTTGATGAACATAATATTTGAGTGGAAACTTATTGCCACTAACGTTTAATTTTTTTCATTTTAAAAAATTCCAAGTGCATTTTCCCAAAAACAAAAGCATTTCAGGCCAACTCAAGCGTGCTTTCAGTCCCATGATTCTTTGCAATACACCAAACCCATAAAAATGCAACTTAGTACATACTGTATGTCCCTTTGTTGAGTTAAACAGATATTCAGTTTGCACATAAGTCACGTAAACTCTGCGTTCCAATCAACATAAATAAATTCTGGTAATATTCTGGTATCTGGCGTAAACAAATATCACCAATATTCTGTTTAAAACTAGTAACATGTAACTGTGCTTGTTCACAGCATTGGAAGAACAGGAAAATAGCATGAAAGGCTAATGCAACAGTGAACTGGTAGGGTTAGTGTGTGTGTGTGTGTGTGTGTGTGTGTGTGTGTGTGTGTGTGTGTGTGTGTGTATTTGTCATTTTGCAGTCTAGTGGCATTTAGGGTGGGAAATTCCCACTCCAGAGTACTCTCTCTCTCTGTCGCTCTCTCTCTCTCTCTCTCTCTCTCTCTCTCTCTCTCTCTCTCAGAGACACACACATACTTACACACAGCAGGAAGAGTGTTTGCATAGAGAGTTTCAGTTCATGCTTCAGTGGTCAGAGAGTGTTTATATCCCTGTGAGTTTAACCCCTCATGATTGACAGCTGTCCGTCATGAAGACTCAATCCTCAGCCATGACCTTCATCTCCATACTCAGCTGGACTCTTCTAGTTTGTCTCCAGGGTAAGAGGACTTCAATATAAAACTCATATCTAAAAACACATTCATTAAATATTATACAGTATAATATTTTATAATGTATCCTAATATTGATATTATTTTATTTCCAGAGAGCAGTGGTCAGTTCACTGCAACTCAGACTCCAGCTACATCAGCTGTTCGTCCAGGAGAGTCAGTCACTCTCAGATGTCAAACCAGCACTGGAATTGGAGACCGTTCTTGGGGATGTTCTGAGTGTCTGTCCTGGTACCTGCAGAAGCCTGGAGAAGCTCCTAAACTCCTAATCTATTATATAAGAAGCCGTCAGTCTGGCACTCCTCACAGGTTCAGTGGAGGTGGATCAAACTATGGCTCTGACTTCACTCTGACCATCAGAGTCCAGGCTGAGGATGCTGGACATTACTACTGCATGGGAGTGTTCGTACACCAGTACCTGCGGTGTTCACACAGTGTTAGAGAGCCGTACAAAAACCTCCTGCTCTGTCAGAATGACACACGCATGACTGCACTGCTGCAGTTTAGACCGACTGCTAGGACTGAGAGGGTGTGATGTAGAACTACAGTTTCATATGTCAACATCAGCCGCTACTCTAAAAGTGATGTGGAGATACCAGCTCAGGACTGATGGTTATCAACTCAGGAATGCTGATTATTAACTTTCAGGACTGCTGGTTATAAACTCTAAAAAATGTTGGCTACTCTTGGGACTGCTGATTTAAACTCAGGCTTGCTTGTTATAATCTCTGAAGAATGTGGGCTAGACTTTTGGGACTGCTGGCGAGACTCAACCCCAACCCTGGACTTTCAGATGAAAGAAGAGGCCTAGAGATTTCTTAAGGTGAATAATTTGAGATGTGATTATGATAACTGTCAACAATGACACTGATTCTGACTTAGAGATTAATGATGGAAATGCAACATGAAACTCAATCGGTGCTTATGGCTAAATCACAATCATGGCATTATCCACAACCAGTGACACTATTGCGTGTGCTGTCATCCACAACCAATATGCCACTATTGCGTGTACTGTCATCCACAACCAATATGCCACTATTGCGTGTACTGTCCTACTGTAGTTGAACTTGTGTATCAGATGTTCATCATCAGCAGCAGCAGCATCATTATTCTCTTCCTTTGTCAGTTCTTTTTAATATCATTGTTATATGAAGTGCACAAAGATATGTCCACATATCACTGCTCCGGCCTGACCTATTGAGTCTGAAGTGTTTCCCTCTGTTTAATCATAATTCTGTCAAATATCAACATTTATCAGACACATGAAGTATGTGCCATATATTTCACTTAGATCTTCGATATGAGAGTCCATATCAAGTCATATTAATCCATACAGCATGTTATAGGTTACTGTATGTAGTAGTAGATTATTTTCACATGATACAGTTTTGTACTTACTGTATATCATTATATTATATTTGCTTGGGCTAATGTTGTATATGCCCGTTGTTGTTGCAGCGCCAAGAGCAGAGCAGCATCTTCCTGGATGACACTGAAGGTTTTTGTACAGGCAGCTGATTAGTTTGTATCACTGTGGCGCACTTTTGGAACCGGCTCCAA
>JAODXP020001430.1:0-5000 GCA_027497455.2 Sardinella longiceps | reverse complement strand
ATATGTCGCAAGTATATTGATGGTGGCAAGGAATGGGGTTGGGGTTTGGGGTGCAATGTGTGGACTGTGAATGTGTTTATGTTTGTGGTGTCTTGTTTTGTGTCTTAGATATTTTTATGTTATATTAATAAGGGTATGTCATGTATTGTTGAACTTGGACCCCCTCGAAAATGAGATGGTACATCTCAAGGGGTTATCCTCTAATAAACTTGTAAACTGGAGTTGATTGACTCCAGTCCAGACTATTTCATCCTCCCCATGAGATCAGATCAGACCCTACTAATCACACAGAGAGACTGCCAGAGTCTTCATTAGTTTGCACACAGAAACAAATATTTACTGACAATAAGTGGTTTTCAAAACAGCTTTAAAATATTGTAGCACACATGATAGTAGTAACTGCTCCAGCAGACTCAGTGCAGGCTGCTTGCTGAGTGGCAAACAAGAGGGCAGATTCAGAATCATGAGCGCCCTCTTGTGTTAGACTCAGGTAATTCCCACATCAGTCTGAGCGTTCTCTGCAGCAAGTACATTCCAGTCCTACTGTAACAGGTGACAACATTCAGATCATACACTCATACACAGGTGTGTTAACCTGACAGAAACAGGACAGCTGGACTCAACATGAAATGAAGAATATTTTTTGTGTGTGACCTACTAATACTCGGGCAGATGGAAGTCATCTCAGTTCTCATATACCAATATATGTATATGTAACGGAGTCAATAAATAGTTTTAGTATTTTTTATTAAATCCTGCATAAATGGGTTAGTGCTTTTATTTCGTAGTTTTCTGTAGAGCTTTGCATTGTGGGTGCTGCAGTAGCAGGAAGAGATTCTGCACTGCAGCAGGTAGGTTAGGATAACGTGGGTCCCCTATAAAGTTCACAAAAGTCCTATTTACAGATTATTCATTTTTTGCAAAGTAATTCCCTGATTATTTCTGATAAGCAAGGTCACCTATAAATTGCATTTGTGCAATGTTTTCTAGTGTATTGATGTTAATATTTCATATTGTATTTTCGTTTGACCTTGAGCTGTATTCCTATTGATATGTAGATTGGTAATGAGACGTTTATTTTGTTTAGACTCGACCCACGACCTGAACCCACTATTTTTGTGCATCTGGCAACCCTTTTATGCAGGTAACCAATAAGAATTGTAGTTTAGATTGTTTGTTTTGCCTATATTCTAATTTGCCTCGTGACCGCTCGCTAACGTGTGCGATCTCGAAGTTGACTAGCCTGCCACGTTCGGTATTGCTTTTAGGTGCAGTACCATTAGCGGCCACAAGATGGCAATGTTTACCTATGTATTAGCGCAGTTTGCGCATTGATTTCAATGAAAATGGATGAAGCAATGTTTTCCCTTAATGTTTTATGCCAGATTTATTTTATTTTGGATTAGTTTCCAGTATATTTTTAGTCTCTGTATATTTTTATGTTATTATTGTACACTATATGATCACCATTTAGATTTAGACTTAGATTCCATTTAGAATTACATAGGAAATAGCCTATAGTTTCCCTCAGTACTTTAACACACACATTCACACCAACATATATATTCATTTTATAATACATTTTTCCCTTTTGGAATTTATTTTGTTTATTTTCTTAACACACTCCATAACATTAGCAATGTAGATAATTAGATATATTAGGTTTAGTAATATTAGAGTAGCAGGAAGAGATTCTGCACTGCAGCAGACTCGACCCACGACCTGAACCCACTATTTTTGTACATCTGGCAACCCTTTATGCAGGAATAAAGTGCTCATCCGCCAGCTCGGGAGTCCTCTTCTTTAATTGCAACTACACAACGCAGAAGTAAAGAGAGAGTCCGTAACATTGGTGCCGTGATTCCCGTGGACTTCAGTTGGTCGCTGATCAACGCCTCATCGGACCGGTGGACCTGACGTCATCTTGCGGATCAGCTGAGCGCATTTCTGGGTTTTTAGAACTGCAGCATGTAGACATTTGTAATGTGAAGTAATGTAGTGATGTGGCAGCTAGTGTAAGATAGTGTATAGGTGTTTTCTATTTCTCTTTACATTTCTCCTTTTATCTGTCTTTTGGATCATAATGGATAGCCCACAGCTTAATGTTTCTCAGGGCTTCCAAACCCCAGTTAGTGTAGGTCGGGGTAGAGGTTTGCTGGGAGCGCCTATTCCGTTCCCAGACATTAACACTACTGTGGGTAGAGGTGTAGGGATGGCAGCTTCAAGTCCTGTTGTGGGTGACACACACGCAGCTCACATTCAACACGATAGCTCCTCTTCTCACCAGGCCCCCTGCACATCCACTCCCAATGCTACACATGACTTTCTAGGTCAGATGGGTAACATTGTGCAACACATAGGTCAGCAGTTAGCTGATAGTCTTCTCACACACTTGAGTAGGTCTAGTCTAGTAGCCCCAGTACCTGTCTCTAGTGTACACAGTGACAGTCACACACCAGCTCAGGGCTCTGTGTCAAGTTCATCTCAGCTGCAAGTAGTGAGTCAGAGAAAAGTGAAAGATCCTCCTACGTTCAGAGGTGACACGTCAGATACTGTTACACTTGAAGAATGGATTGAGCTCATGCGAACCTTCATAAGGAAAGGTGGCCTGACTACTGACGAACAAGGTGAGGAGATTCTTATCCACTTAAGAGGCAAAGCCAAAGATGTTGTCAAAGTAGGCATGAAGTCTAGTGGAGTTGATATTAGAAGTAGCCCAGATTCCATATACAGCCTGTTGAGGAAGCACTTCAGTTGTAAGCAGTTTTCACCGCTTCCCCTCCAAGACTTCTATACAACTCTACCTGAGTCACAGGAAGATCCTTATGACTACTGGCTGCGCCTTAACCGCGCTGCTGATGTTACTGCAGAGTGTCTCAAAGAACAGGGAAAGCAGCAGGATAGCCTGTCCATTGAGGTCACACGCATGTTCATTAGGAACTGCCCCAGCTCAGATCTAGCTCTCACATTCCGCTCCAAGACTATAGACAAGTGGTCAGCTGCTGAGGTGCAGGAAGTCTTGAATGAGTACCACTCAGAGAAGTTTATCAAGGCAGCAGGCAAGAAGACTGTTAGGAACGAAATAGCTGTGAACAGGATGGAAGTGAACACTAGCTCAGTACCCCAGCCTCAGTCTCCACTACAGCCACTGTGTAATGTGCAGCCTCCGTCACAGCCTCTGTGTAATGCCCAGTCACCACCTCAGTCTACCCCTACTGACCATTCTGCTCTGGAGAGGATGATTAGTATGCTAGAGAAAGTTCTCATGAGCAATGCCCAGTCCAGGCCAGCAAGTAGGAGAATGAGTGGCTTGCCTCGTATTCAGGGCCTTAATGACATGCCATGCTTAGTCTGCAAAGATGCCTCTCACTCTGCTTTGTCACACTGCAAAGAAAAGAAGCTGTGTTTCCAGTGTTTTTCACCTGATCACGCCAGAAACAGATGTCCACTCAGAGGAGGGAATGTTGTGCCGGCTGGCCAGACGTCAAACTGACTGATCTGCGTGTAGGGGAGGACCACGTAGATCTTCAGAGTGAGCCTCCCACCTCTAGCTTTGAAGCTTTTTCAGATTACGAATCATTAAGTCAGCTGTACAGTAGTGATATTTCTTCAGACAAGACAGTTATTTTTCAGAGTTTACAGACAGTTCCTAAGTCTGACAGTTTATTTTACACATCAGTTTCAATTGAGAATGGGCCCACTTTTAAAGCTCTCATTGATAGTGGATCCATGGCATGCACTCTTAGACCCCGTTTACACAAACTCAGATAACCATAAAGACGCACATGTTTCTCTGCGGTTGCACCTCTCTGTTACACTTACCCGAAGGTGAAGACGGAGAATCCCACAAACTCCGGGCAAGGTGGAGATGTCGGAGAACCCCGTCTTCAGAGATTTGTGTAACTACCCATAACCGGAGCTCTAGCACCAAAGACTGTTGGATCAAACGAGAAGCACCTACGTTCGCGCATAGCAGTTCTATTTTCACAAGGGGCACCACCTAGTTTTGAATGATGTCAGGACTTTTACCAATAAATCGTCTTTTTGGAGTTATCAGGTTTTTTTTGGCATGTATCTCTCATATTCTGTAAGTGTTAAACATGATTTCAAGACTAATGTTGTAAACTGTTACTGTTGGTATTTCTATCAGATGAAGCTGCCAGGCAGTAAATAGCCTACTAAAATTTCAAGTTGTTAGCGAGCTAACGCTAGCGATCTAGCTAACGTAATGTTTTACATTTATATTTGAGATTTAATTTATTGACAGCCTGCGGGTAACATTACTGAGTTCATTTTAACTGGACAGAGCAAACGTAAACATAGTTTACAGCAATATGTGAGGTTTGAGCAAAGTCCAAAACGACTAGCTTATAGTTAGCATATAGCTATGTCGTCATGGTAACTGCCAAACAAACCCTCTCTGTCTAAAGCTAAAAAGCAGACTTGGTTCATACAACATTGTTTTGCAGAGGAACGATTGAATTGTCATTTGTTGGTTTCATTAATGATCACAGACAATATTATGGCACACATACATTAATATCATTCTATAATTTCTTAAGGGAAAATGTTAATGATGTGACGTAACGTTAATGTGACACTGCAGCTAATGCAGACCGAAACACTTCACGTTTGTGGCCATCTGCCACGATGTTGCTCCCTTGAAAGATCTTTGATAAAACTGTGACGTGGTGGTTAATTGTCACCGCCTTTCTTAGCCGTTTTTGATGTTTGTGTAAATGCGATTGTTTTCTTACTCGGGGGAGGGGAAGATAACCGGTTTCTCGAAGACCCGGGGTAGTGTAAACTAAGCATTAGTGAGTCTGCTGAAGCATGTTTATTGGAGAGCAGTTTAAGCATCACAAAGCAACCAGCCCAAGACATTGTCATCGTTGGCTGTGGAGGCCATCGCGTCACACCAACAGCAATCTAAGGCCTCGTTCAGATTGGCATCCCAAATCCGATTTTTTCATATCCATATTGTATCTAGAATTGATTTC
>JAODXP020001429.1:0-23952 GCA_027497455.2 Sardinella longiceps | reverse complement strand
TTCAAAGCAACACTTTATCTGTCCCTCATCTCTGAAATGTCCTTGTTGTCAGTAGGAGCCCCTTGGAGGCTCAGCATTTGTTAGCTTGACACTTAACCTTTGGCAGAGCCAGTGCATAATCACATCTAAAGCAGAAGGGAGGGAACCCCTCTCCTCTTTCTCTTTTTTTCTCTTTGGAAATGTCACCCTTGCATTTCAAAATCTGGTGAATATTATGATAGTTAGATGGATTGGTTAGAGAGAGAGAGAGAGAGAGAGAGAGAGAGAGAGAGAGAGAGAGAGAGAGAGAGATTAGATCTTCAGTTCTATGCATTGGTATGGGATGATCAAATAAATGACATCAAAGCCAAAAGTCTCCATCAAAGACACATCATCAATATCATTTCCTCGCTCTACACCCCTGTTGGTGGATTTCCAGGACGATTTTTTCTCCCCACACGAAATTAATAAATAAAGTTCAAAAAACTTTGTAGCACATTCTCTCTCTCTGTCTCTCTCTCTCTATCTCTCTGTATTTCTCTCTCTCTCTCTCTCTCTCTCTCTCTCTCTCTCTCTCTCTCTCTCTCTCTCTCTCTCTCTCTCTCACACACACACACACACATACGCACATTCTCTCTTCTGAGTTAGAAATGAAGCAAGATGTTGCACTTGGAGCAGACTCGTCAAGAAGTGGATCAAAGAGTGATTACAGTCACAAACACACACACACACACACACACACACACACACACACACACACACACACACACACGCTCTCTCTCTCTCTCTCTCTCTCTCTCTCTCTCTCTCTCTCTCTCACACACACACACACACACACACACACACACACACACACACACACACACACACACACACACACACACACACACACACACACACAACCATGACTTGCTCAAAGAGGGTGATTATGGTCTAGTACCTGAGAGCTCATTCAGGTAAACCTCAGGAGAGGCCTTCAATCCCCCTCAGCCTCACACACACACACACACACACACACACACACACACTTGGGTTCTCCTCCAGAGACGCTTCAAACCCTCTCCGCCTCACACACACACACACACACACACACACACACACACACACACACACACACACACACACACACACACACACGAGTTCTCCTCCAGAGACGGCTTCAAACCCTCTCAGCCTCCCCAGAGAATCAGCCAATCAGACGTAGGTGTGTGACAGATCTGCTGAATTTTATTTATTTATTTTTCCTGAATGGGGGAAACTTGCGTGCTACTGTTTGCGTATAAACATTCTAAAGGGAAGGGGGTTTGAAATATTAAAGGAAAAATAGTAGAATCAAGCATTGAAAAAGCTTTGAAAGCCTGAAAACAAACAATCCAACGATCAAAAGGGACCTATTTTCTAAACAACCCTCGTCTGGACAAGAAATACTTCATATTTTTTACACTTTGATGGATTGTCAACATAAATTTCTTAGCTTGGATGGGGTTTCCTGTGGCTCTGTCTATACTGCATGGGTGATTTTTTTTATTGCTTTAATCTAATTATTTAATTAGTCAACTATGGTCGCAGTGTGAAGAATATTCCAAGTAATTTGGCGTAAAAGCTTCAGGAGAGCCTCTCTGTCCTCCTCTGTAGTATTATCTAGGCACTTTCTCCAAAGGAAATGGTGCATTTTTGTTTGTTACAAAACTTAATTAACTAATTAATAATGATTAAAAAACATTTACAGTGGCTTTTACTGTGTACAGCTGTACAGGTTTACAGACTATATTTTTGTGTATGATTCAAAAGAAAAGGAGACTGCACACAAGAGCTAAATTATATAAAAATTGTATTAAACAAAAAGAAATACCAAAAAAATGCATAAATAAATAAATTGTGAGTCAAATGTTTCAAAACTAGCCCATTATCAGTGTTCCCATTTTAAAACGATTCCTAAAAGAAGACAGAATAGCCTCTCACCATTCTAACCCCCTAAAGCACCTCACACAACACCAGCACAATGATCCCTGTGTGGTCATCCATGTTCCATACAAACAACAACCTCACGCTCAGTTGCACAGCACAGGCCCTGGGGTAACGGGGTTTGGACAGCCGTGTCATCAAAGAGGGACGCTCTTTACTTTAGATTCTCTCCTCTTTTCCGCTGTGGGCTGAATCAGAAAAAAAAAAATAGTTTTTTATCCCACATTTCTCTCTCATATCTCACTCACTCCCTCAATCACTGACAAACACAACACACACACACACACACACACACACACACACACACACACACACACACACACACACACACACCACATCAGATGGTAAGCAAAATGCCTCAAGGTATTGTGAGTAATGCCACCTGGTGGGCATGTGTACTTGTGTGTGTGTGTGTGTGTGTGTGTGTGTGTGTGTGTGTGTGTGTGTGTGTGTGTGTGTATGGGAGTGGTTCTGTATAATCCAACAGGTATTGTAACTGCCTGCCATCAACATGAGCTGCATCATAATCACTGAATTTCATGTAGATTAGTTGTAAGCAGCAAACTCAAACTTCTAACACACACACGCACACACACACACACACACACACACACACACACACACACACACACACACACACACACACCATTTGAATAACACTACCTGCCGCCTTGTGCTGTTTGTAGGAAAAAGAACCAAAGTATTTGTTAAAACATACTGTATATTGAATAGAGAACCAGTAGATAGTGATAACTGACTAGGACTAGTGTATCAAAATTACTCATTTTTCTTTTCCCCAAAGGCACCACACAGTGACATCTAACCACAGGGCTATGGATTGATTTATCCTTTGTGATTGTGTTTGTGTACGGCAAAGCTGTCTTCCCTATTGGGTAGCTATTCCAGACGTGCACCAGAAGTAAGCTAGCCTGATCACAGACCATATGGTGCAACAAGTCGCTTTTACTGGAATCAACAAACATGACTTCACACAACATAAAGGAACAAAAACAATTAGGCCAGTCTTGTAAGATTTTTTTATTATAATTATATTTATTACAAAGCTTCAGCTCAGTTGCCTGCATGGTGTTACCCCGGCGGTTGATAAATCCCTCGAGTTTAAAGCAGCGTTTTATGTCCCGGAGGCCCTGCTAATGGAGAGCTGTCCATGGTGCTGAACCCATGGATCTTCTCCCCTCCCCTCCCCTCCCCTCCCCTCCCCACACGGCAGCTGGGCCCTCCGTGATCCATTTATCTCTCCCTCCAGTGTGAGGAATATGCTGATTGTAGGCCCATTTATTCTTTCTGGGTGATTGAACTTCACAGCCCTTCATCAAAGTGTGCTACGTCTAAAATCTCCATGGGGTCGCCGTGGTTTGAAGCACCATTGAACATGTATTGCCTTTGTACTGTAGGGTAGTTTTAAGAAAAAGAAGAGCACTTCTATTTCTCTATTTCTCTCTCACCAAAGGAGCTGTTTAAAAAAAAAAAAAAAAAAACGGGAGTTGAGTTCCACCCCCTGATGAGAGGAAATGTTCACCATTATTCTGTCCTACTGGCCTCATCAGCTGCAGAGGAGTCCACAGGGAAGGTCACCCTCAGCTCTACACACACACACACACACACACACACACACACACACACACACACACACACACACACAGTCCGCTCTCTTCTGCTCCAGTCTGCTAAACACACACACACACACACACACACACACACACACACACACACACACACACACACTCACACATGTGCATCTACACACACACATGCACATACCACACACATACACATGTGTTTGCAAACAGACAGAGACAGATAGTGCTGGTGGTGATGTGTCACACATCATTCTCCCACACTCTAGAGAGAGACTGAGCAAGAGAGAGATAAATAAATAAATAAATAAACAAACACTCTAGAGAGAGATTGAGCAAGAGAAAGATGGGAAAAAATTAATTGAGAGAAAGAGAGAGAAGAAGTAAAACAGAGATGATGGAATAAGACAGACATACAAAGAGAGAAAGAGAGAGAGAGAGAGAGAGAGAGAGAGAGAGAGAGAGGTCACAGCTTAGTAGGACCTCCACTACTTAGCTCAGACAGAGGAAGGACATTGCAGGAGAGCCAAAATGAACACTAGGGATGATCTAGACTAGAGCCACAGGAGATGGCCCACAGGAGCCAAAATGGACACCAGGGATGCACTAGACTAGAGACACAGGAGCCAAAATGGACACTAGGGATGATCTATGGACACCAGGGATGCACTGGAAACACAGGAGATGACAGAGCCAAAATGGACTCCGGGGATGCACTACACAAGAGACACAGGAGATGGCACTCAGAGCCAAAATGGACACCAGGAATTTATTATGTTCCTCCCATTGTACAGGGAGAAGGATATCCCACAAAAATGTTCAATTTTTAATCTTACCTGAACACTCAGCAGTAAATAAGGGGCTTCTTACCTCAATGTGTTTTTCGAGTTTAAATAAAACTGAACTGAATATCATATTGCACAGTAAAGAATACAAAATGTAGCCTTCCATGGTGACAAGTTAGTTATGATCGAGAGAAATCTCATCTGATGGGAGAGAAAATATCTGCTGAATGGCTTAACCCACCAAATACAAGTGGATATTCCAGCGAGGCTTGTTACTGAAGCATTGCCACATCAAAAGCTTGATTTGTTGACGATGAATATAGAATTGAAAAAAGAACAAATTGATGATAATTATGTAAATCAGAAAAAAGTGACCAGATTAATAAAACAGTTAAATAACCAATGTTCACTGGCTTTCAAGATTTGACCAAACTCATCCATGTGCTAATTGTGCTAACATACAATTAACTCTGATTTGGTTTGGCTGTGTCAAGTCAGCACTGGCAAGTAATTTACTCTCTCTCTCTCTCTCTCTCTCTCTCTCTCTCTTTCTCTCTCTCTCACTCTCTCTCTCCCTCCCTCCCTCCCCTTTCCCTATTTCTCTGCCCATTTGATGGGTATCCACTGTCTGGAGACGAGAGATGTTTCCAATCTGAATTAATTGGAGTCACATCATTTATTAATTTATAGACTGTAATAGAATATTCTAGCTTGGTTCAGCTGCTGTCCCTCATCATGTGCCACAGAAAGAATCCCATAATATTCCCCCTGCATCCTCCATTGAACCCCTCACATAGCCTGACAAGCCATACCATAATATTCACCCTTTCTTCCCCCATTAAGCCCCCCACATGACAAGCCTGACAAGCCATACATTCAAATGTGTACGTATGTAGTGTAGTCTGGCCATGAACAATAGACCACAATGGCGGAGTTAGTGGTTGCTCTACAAACTGCCTCTGCATATGATAGGATAGTGCCACAGCCAATCAGAGGATTGAACAAGATGACGTCAATTCAGACGATCACTGTCCTTGGCTAAGCCAGCTTAATGTCTCTCTTCACTCATAGTATTGTGATTGGTGAACACCACTGATGGTCCAACCAATCACAAATGTCTATGGCTCATTCCTCTGCTAGGGTATTTCATGCTATGCGTCACAATGTACAGAACTTCTTTTCATCATGTCCTTCTTGTCTTCAAATAGTTTTCTTTTTTACACCATCTCTCTTCCATCCCCTTATGCCATTTCTCTCCTATCCTCTCTCTCTCTCTCTCTCTCTCTCTCTCTCTCTCTCTCTCTCTCTCTCTCTCTCTCTCTCTCTCTTTCTCCCTGTCATTCTCTTGACACACAAGGATTCCTCTTCCTGTTTTGTAATTGTTTTTCCCCTCCTGAAAGACATTAGTCCCTTTCCTCCCCCTCACATTGTCAAGCCATTTCTCACACTATACACCCTCTCTCTGTGTCTTTCACTACTGTATGTTATAGAGTAGTTTGCCCTTCCTGCTTCACTTCCCTCCTAGTGCTAGTCTTCTCTCGCTCTCTGTCTCACTCTTTTCTCTCTCTCTGTCAGTTCCCTCCTACAGTCTTGTGCCTTTTTCTCTCTCATTGTCTCTCTCTTTTTCTCTCTGTAAATTCCCTCCAATTGCTAGTCTTGTGCCTCTTTCTCTCTCTTTCAATTCCCTCTCTCTTTCTCTTCTTCTCGATCCCCTCCCATCGCTACAGTCTTGTGCCTCTCTCTCTCTCTCTCTCTCTCTCTCTCTCTCCTTACATTCATTTTTCTAGATTGTTTTCCCTTACATTTCCAATCTTTCTCATCATCATATTTCCAATCTTCCATACGCCATGGAAAACATGGGGGTTGTTTAGAATCCGTGTTTGCTTGCTCAACCCAAAATATTTACAGTAATATTTTGAATAGGGTGCATACTGTCTTTGGGCCGAGCTTTGAAATGTCTCTTATAGTCGTTCAAATGATTACTGTAAATAATTTTAAAAAGTTATTCAGTTATTACTATAGGAGGATTATCTTGCGTAAATATATTCCATATTACTGTGGGCAAACTTACTTCAAGTGGGCAAATTTACTTCAAGTGCTCAGGTTATAAATGTAATAAACTGTAGGCTCATGCAAGGTTTTTTTAAGCATAATCAAGTCTATGTCCACGTCAGCCCCTCTCATTGAGATCATCAACATGAGATCATCTGCAAAGCTTTCATTCATCCTTTAAGATGACATATTGTTGAGGATCGGAAGTGTGGATTGAGACCAGTCAAGGTCTTCCATATCTTCCACCTGTAAAGAAAAAGGTTTCAAAGTTTGTCCTTGACTCTCAATGTCAGCGTGCCTGAGGTGAATACATCCCTCCTGTCAATATTCTACAATATAGACTACTGCCTCAAATACAGCACCTCCAGTTTGTTGTGCAAATACATCTCTCAGCAGCAGTGCTGTTTTTTCACCATGGGAACAGTTATTCAGTCCCACACAACACACATATTCAGTCCCATACAACCCATTCTTTAAGCGGAGGACCAATAACCTGCATGTATGACTCAGAGCAAACAAAAAACACTTTTATTGCAATATATGTATGATACAGATGCTTGAAGAAAAAATACCTTCAGCTTTTTTCTTACTTTTTTTTGCCAAATCCTTTGGCCCTTTACAATCAAAAGACAGTCATAAGAGAGAGTATTCAGTTCAAGTCTGTGAGAGTAGGTGGAATTGGTGGGCTGAGTTGGGTATGACATTCACATCTCTTGTTAAGAGCTTTCGTTCAAAACCCTCACTACTCTTCATTTGAAAATACTGTTTCTGAATCCTACTTACAGTACATTCTCAATCAATAAACAAACAAAAACACTGACCATGACGCATAAACATCAATTTCTACCAAGCTCAGAGTTAAGATGACCGAGCTGTAAAGAAGGCGGCAGCTATTCTATTTTTGAACAAGTGTACTCATAGAGATATTGTAATTATGGACTCTCAGCTTTCTTTCATGAAAGACCACTATGTTGAATGGCCCCGCGTCATTACTGTAAGGATCATGCTTTTAGTCATAAAAAAGTAAGAACAAATCTCTCTCTCTCTCTCTCTCTCTCAAACACACACGCACACACATACAGTACACATGCCACAAACCTTGTCTCTCATCTCTCTTGTCAAGTGTCCATAACACCTTTGCCCACTCCTCTCATTCCCATCAGTGTCTATTTGTGTCTAACTCCCACTCTAACATCCCCCTCACACACACACACACACACACACACACACACACACACACACACACACACACACACACACACACACTACTATGTATTTTTCTCTGCCTTCACATGATGGCAGTCTACACCATATGTGGTGGGGGGAGATTTACTGTCTCTGTCAAGATGTACTGGCAAATGCAACAGAGACCTGTTGGGGGCACTTTGTGTGTGTGTGTGTGTGTGTGTGTGTGTGTGTGTGTGTGTGTGTGTGTGTGTGTGTGTGTGTGTGTGTGTGTGTGTGTGTGTGTTGTAAATATACTTATATGTGTGTGTGTGTCCTACAGTCCCTACAGCCCCACACCCCTGTTGAAAGAAGTGAAGTTTCTTCTGCGTGTTGGTTTAGGGAGGAAAGACTGACACTGAGTTTGCGTTAATAAAAGATGGTTTAATGGTAACAACATAGAGTACAGCAATAACAAGTGGGATGCAGGAGAAGGTTCATTTCTGCACGTTCTGTCAGCTTACATATTCAGCAGAGGTTTTGGGGGCCATTGTATATGTTGTTGCTTACCTGGCCAATTCCCAGAGTGTCAGTGTTTTAGAGTTGGTTTCATTTTGTTACAACACAGTGTCCAGAACCAATACTTTTATACTTTTATATACTGTATTCTTACACTCACCTCTCCCCCACACTCCCCCCCACACACACACACACACACACACACGCTTCCCCTCCCAACCCCACACTGCCCCCCCACCCCACCTGGAGTGATGTGGATGGAGTAGAGGGAGCTGGAGGACTCCTTCTCCTCTTCCTCAGCCACCTGGGGTTACAGTTAGTACAGCCAAGCAGTGTAATGGCTCTCCACTGAGATCACACCTGTTCAACCACCATCAGTCAGGCCCGATGGAGGTCAAAGAGGAGGTGTGTGTGTGTGTGTGTGTGTGTGTGTGTGTGTGTATGTGTGTATGTGTGTGCATGTGTGTGTGTGTTTGTGTGTGTGTGTGTGTGTGTGTGTGTACTGTGCATGTGTGTGTGTGTGTGTGTATGTGTGTGTGTGTGTGTGTGTGTGTGTGTGTGTGTGAGTAGAGATAGCAAAATAAATAATTAACAGCAGTTTGGTACCGACTGATGAGATGAACAAATATGGTCAGCTTTCTCATTTTTAAAATCTGTTCCATTTTTGGGTTATCATCATTATTATGTTCAATACTCCATCTGCAGGCATATAATATTTCATAGTCAACATGTAGCCATATATTTATCCACATATACATATCCACACAAATACCAAGCCTGCTGAGGATCCTCCACATGGTAACTTGATGGCTTATGTATGTCTGCCATCATTGTGCCCTTGAGCCACTTAAGACACTTAAAAGCTTTAGGAATTTGCTCTAGGGCAAACTGGCCCTGAACTAATTGATTGTTGACAAATGTAAGTGGCTTTGCAAAAGCATGTCCACTAAATGCAGAAATATAAATGTAATAATGCTTGTGGGACAAAAAGCACACAGTATGCAGCGTTTTTGCCTCGTCAAAGGACCATGACAACCCACGGTTATGGCTCACGTTAATTTGAATTTGTTGGCACAGTCTAATACACTCACCTGTGTTAGGGTGTTTTATCAAACCGGTCGTCCATGGCTCAAAATCCATATAAGACTCCCTGAAACATACAAACAAATAAATAAATAGTTTGAAACGATGGGGCAAGCTGTAGTTACAGAATGTACCTTTAACTAACCTTTAAAGGTGACAAAGAATGGAAAAATTATATTAAAATAATAATAATAATAATAATAATAATAATAATAATAATAATAATAATAATTATGTAAGAGATTAAGTTGAAGTCTGAAGTTGAAGTCTGAAAATCTGCTTTGATTTGGGCAGTTTTAACTGCCATGTTTCTGTAAGTAGCCTAAGGACACTGTTCTGTTATAGGCATGAATATTTTATTTCTGGTGTACAGTACTTTATCATGATGGGAAGATTAGGAAACTAAATGTAATTTGGTTTTGTTCTACAGGCATGGGGCACAAGAGCAAACATGATAAATGAGAGATACTTTAGAAGGATGTTTAAAGTCACACACAGACACCCACACCCACCCACCCACACACAAACACACACACACACACACACACACACACACACACACACACACACACACACACACACACACACACACACACACACACACACACACACACACACACGTCACATATCTCAATTTGACTGGTCAGACTTGCCCATTCTTTGACGAGTCAAAGAATGGGAAAATGTTCACTTTTCTTCTTTCTGAATAAGAGTTTTCTAGATGTTTCAATGGATTCTACAGAAGCTATCAGTATCATACCTCCACAAAGACAAATGGAATGTGTGTGTGTGTGTGTGTGTGTGTGTGTGTGTGTGTGTGTGTGTGTTTGTGTGTGTGTGTGTGTGTGTGTGACTTCTTGAGTCAGGTAAGACACCTGGAACCATTTACAGACACGGCTGGTGGCAGTCACCTGCCCAAGGTGAAAATGATAGCAATCTCCATGTCTCATCATCAACAAGGACAAGGCTCTAATGATGACACGGAATCTCTTCTTGTGATTTTTCTGCAGAACACTTCATTTTTTCATTTGCCACTATTTGCATTCTCTCTCTCTCTCTCTCTCTCTCTCTCTCTCTCTCTCTCTCTCTCTCTCTCTGTGTATCTCAAACATGCACACAAACTTCCCCTGCAACTGACAACACACACAGACTCACACCCAGCAAAGACACCTGTAGTCATTTACACATACTGCAGGTGGTAGTCTCATCTACTTGATTTTAGCCTACTCCCACCCCCTCCCCAACCCAACCACCCTCACACACACACACACACACACACACACACACACACACACACACACACACACACACACACACATACACACAAAGACAAGCACACAAAAACATTCTCAGTTGCTTATGAAACAATAGGTGGTCCTGTGATGCTGTGTGACATTTTCTTTTGCCGTGTTTAATTTTTGTCACAGACACAACAGTGTGTGGTGGCGCCTAATTAAGACAAGCAGGGCAGGTGGCACCTCCAAAGCTCGTTTTATAGCATTCCAAAATGTCAAATGGAGGTAACGCACACACACACACACACACACACACACACACACACACACACACACACACACAGTTTCTGTTTTGAATTGTGTAAACACTCATCCATATTTCTTCAAACAGAGAAAGGCTATTTGTGGTAAATGTGGTAAATGGACAGCATTTATACTGCTTTTCTACTCCTACGAGCACTCAAAGCACCGGGAGCAATTTTGGGGTTGGGTATCTTACTCAAGGACACCTCAATGGGGTCAGGTGGGGCGGGGCACGAACCTGCAACCCTGAACCTCTGGTTGCCGAATGGCACCTTTTACCTACTCCGTCCGCCACCACCGCACCATTTGATGTCATTCAAGCAAAGCTCTTTTGTACAAGTCTGCTTACTGCACTAGATAGGGAGAATTTGGAGCAAAATAGACCCAATGTGAATGAGCAGTTTACATTGCGTCAATAGCACCACTTATCTTTCTTTTGATTTTGAAAGATTTTGGTGCTACTACTGACTCCATGTAAAGTGCTCATTCACAGTTACATTCATGTTCGATTTATGTTGTTCCAAATACAGTCCACCAGAGGATACATTTGATATAGTAACCAAAATGGGTCAGAATCATTTGACGGGTAAGTGGTCAAATAATTTATTTTCTCCAAAGTCACAGTTATTACCTCCACCAAGGAGGTTATGTTTTCACCGACGTGTGTGTGTCTGTCTGTCTGTGTGTGTATCTGTGTACAACATAACTTGAAAAGTACTGCACGGATTTAGATGAAATGAGATGGACAACGTGTGTATTGGGACAAGGAAGAACTGATTCCATTTTGGTGGGGATCGTTGAACACCATCTGTGACCACATTGTCTTGGCGGAGGTATGCACTATCTGAGCGCTTTTCTAGTTCTCAGATGTGGACATGCAACTGGAGTCCCAAACCTTCTGATAAAATACCATATACCATATCATATACCGCAGACTGTGCTACACAATGTGTCTGGCCTTTCTTTTCCCTGCTTTCATATTTTACAACAATGCTTCTGTTCTCCTCCCACTGCCAGCCAGCCAGTCAGACAGACACAACTTATTCTCTCTGTTGTGCTTCTCCTTTCTAGGCGAAGCGTCTCATTCTGTCATTCTGTCTGGCCCGTGGCTGCTCCACAGTCTAAACGGAGCTAAATCATGAGACTGGAATATGAGAGAGAGCGAAAGAGAGACAGGGCGGATGACAGGGAAATCTTCTGGAGAAAAACACACTCCCTCTCTCTCTCTCTCTCTCTCTCTCCACACACACACACACACACACACACACACACACACACACACACACACGAGGCGACAGAAAGAATAACTAGTCTGTCTGGCTTTGACTCTCTCTCTATCCCTTTCTCTCTCTCTCTGTCTCTCTCTCTCTCTCTCTCTCTCACACACACACACACACACACACACACACACACAAAGGGACAGAAAGAATAACTAGTCTGTCTGGCTTTGACTGGCGTAAAGTGTGTGAGGAACAAAACATTATGGTGAAGAAGGAAAAAAAAGCGAGAGAAAGGAAGAGAGGGGAGGAGGAAAAGAAGAAAGGAAGGAAGGAAGGATTGCACACAAATTGTGACCATCACCAGGGGCACTTGCTGGAACAAACAATGACAGTGCTTGTCACTTTGTCCTTTTTGTTTCTCTTTTTCTTTTCTTTTCTTTTCTTCCTCCCCTGAATATCTTCTCCATTTGTCTTCTTTATCTCTCTGCTCGCATCTTCGTCTCCGTTTCTGCTCTCCAATCTCCGGGATGCTATTGTGTCCATAAAGCGTTATTTGTTTTCCTTTATTCTCCTATTCATTCATGTGTTTGTTATTATTGCTGTTGTTATTCATTCAGCCTCTTCGCCCAAACTCCCCCTCTTTTATCAGAAACGGAGAGGGGGGCTGTCACCGAGAAAAATAGCGAATCGGTCTCGTCTCGCCTCGCTGATCAAAGCAAGACAGGAACTGACTTGACTTGACTTGAGCAACAGGCCAAGGATTCTCATGCTGCACCTGTTATGCGTTTGTTTGGGCGCATCAAGCAGGGCAGAACAGAGTAAGTTGTGTGTGTGTGTGTGTTGAAATGTCTAGGGAGCTAAAGCTGACAAAAAAGGATGCAGTTCTTGAAAGGTTTTGAAGTTCAGCTTTTAATTAGTTGACGACTTGTTACCAAAAGCATAAAAGAGTGGTTGTAGGACCAATTATTTGTGCAACACACTGGATTCTGTTGACCGTTTTATATCGTTTTAAATGTATAGTCTAGCTTACTGTATGTTGTCCATTTAGTCCATGTTTTTGTGAGGTTGAGACGTAAAGATGCTGTGATAGGGCCTCATCATGTTTTATGTAAATACCTGTGATTGCTTATGCTATTACTATGATTGAACTCTTATCAAAGCTCTCTAAAACAAACCATTACAACATCATAATTACTAGACTTTAGGAAGTAAAACATCAATCAACTACTTCTCCCTAAATATAATCACAACATCGATCATTTTCTGTAAAGGCAAGGCAGTTATAGTTTTATAGCGCATTTCATACACAGTGGCAACTCAATGTGCTTCACAGATTAAAACATAAGCACATAAACACACAAATATGCTTATAATTACTTACTGTGACAGAAATATCAGGCTTGACACGAATGAAGAGAGTGAAAGAATTAGAGAGAGACTAGTAGAGATGAGGAGTGTGAGAGAGACAGGGTGGTGTGCAAGGGAGGGTAAATCTAGTGTAGCTCACATTCTGAGCAGGTTCATTAACGCCACAGTGAGCAGGTGATTGTGTATAATAAATAACCTCATGTCAAACAGGATCTGGAGAAGTTCCTGAGAAGGGTGAGGAGATAAATAAACAAACAGCATGAATATAAAACTTCTCAAACCATGACAAATCACAACACTCATTTCACAATCACAACACATTTGCTCATTACTGTATGAAGTAGGTGTGTGTGTGTGTGCGCGCGCACGCGTGTGTGTTTGCGTGTGAGCCTGTCCTACTCTGGCTTCAGCATACATATTGTTTCAATGTATATTGTTTTGAACTGAAATAACTACACACCTTTTTTACCTTTTTTGAAATGTTGTTTTATTAAATAGTTCAGGAGGAGCCTAAAGGATTGATTGACAGCCAACACTACCCACTTCCGTTTGTAGGATCTTTTAACCCTCCTTACCTGCGTATTACATCACACGTCCTGGCATTTTAAGCTTCCCTCCTCCTCTCCTATTAGTAAAAGAAGGCAATTCCCCCATACCCATAGTGTGCCAGCGGACATCATTCACACGTAATCTCCACAGATGGCATCCTAGGACTACAGCTAGCTGCCAGGCCAAACATATCTAAATGTAACTTATGGTACTCATAACTTATAGCACTCACTATTAAGCAATCCTATTCACCTTATTCCGTAGGTAAACACAGGGGTTGCCATGACGATTGTCTTTCAACATCCGATCTGGCAACGCATTGGCTTAACGTTGTGATATTTTCTGTTTAAACGGTCTGTTATACAGTAAGTGGTCTTACTATGAAGTTGTGCTTACTGTATCAATCAATGAAGTTAGGACAGTTCTTGCCAGATAAAAAAAAATGTTGTAAAAACTATGTTTCCACGGCTACAATAAGGAGTTTTGTGATCGTGGTATTTCATGAAAATTACATGGATGTGAATGAGAGGCAGGTGGCTAACGGAAGTTCCAAGACAATCAGAGGACAATCGCGGAGGGAAAAATGACAAAAGGAGCGGGGTAGAATAAGGTGAATTGGGTGAACTAGTGAAACACTGGTTTATTAGACCATGTCCAGAGACGTATGCCTTTTGGCACAAAGCCATCTTCACGACGGGTCATCAACACGCTGATGAAGGCCAAAACCTGTGAAAACTGTGGTTGTAACACCATATAGTTTTGTACATAGAGTTTTTACATCACTGTACAGTAACTGACCAGATGGTTTCAACTCTCAGGACTCTTTGTTATTCATGCTACAAGGTCTGTCAAGGAGAATAATACTTGTAGTTGTCTATTGTACAAATATATAACCATCTGTATATCATGCTTTACTGTGTTATTCCAGAATACAGTTACACAATTAATTTTCAGAACAGCATGGTTTATTTCTTTCCCATTTCACAGCTTATTTTGGCCACGGCACTCTGGTTTGACAGTTATGACATATTGGCAATGCATGCAATCCCAAAGTTGATTTTAATCTTGAGCTATAATGGAGGCCTAATGGGTTTGGCCCTGTTACAGCGCCGCTGAAATTCTACTTTGCATGCTCTTCACTCCCCCTCATATGTTCCCTTATTCGGCCAGCAGTCACTGGTCTGGAAGTTGATGATATTGATACAGTTTTGATATATATTTGGCGAAGGAACAAACACATTAATTTTGACATTGAAACACTTATGTTATGCGCAGACATGCTCCCAAACCATGTGATGCACAATGTTTTTATTTGTTAACGTTTTCACCCAATACTGGTATTTCTGTCGGGTGAGAAGTTGCGTACTGTAGGGGTTTCTCGTGGATGACGGGAAGTTTGTTGACAGGTTTGTCAGTCATTGGCATACATCAGAGAGTGTCAACAAACACAAGTTTTCTATAGTCAACAACCAACATCCTGTCAGGGCCTTCCAACTCTATCAGTGTGGATCACTAATTGCACTATATGAAAGCTCATTAGCAAGCATTTTGGGTAATGGAGGCCTCTGGAAATTTATTAATGTGGGCGTTCAGCCTGTGCCTAATTACCGTCCCCTGTGTACACCACAACATTAAGCACAGACTCCAGTCCTTGCCTCAAACAGATTTCACACAGATTCGGCCAAGCAACTTCCATATGGTGATGAGCTCACACTGAGAAAGAGAGAGCACATGCAAGGAATCTAAGCAGTGATCTTTAGTGTGTGTGTGTTTCTGTGTGTGTGTGTGTCGTGTGTGTGTGTGTGTGTGTGTGTGTGTGTGTGTGTGTGTGTGTGTGTGTGTGTGTGTGTGTGCGTTGGGAGGAGGTGGGGGTATGACTACAGCTTGCAGGTAGGTGTAGATGCACAGCTGCATCTTGACAACTTCAGAGTCAGAATTATTTTTTTGTTATCATATTTTACCTTTATGCAGGTTTTTCTCATTTGCTGTGCCTGTTATGACATCTGCACAGGGCAGTGTACACCTTAAAGTATCTAGAATCTCTCTCTTTTTTTTTTTTTTTTAAAGTGATACAAACTTGGAACAGAAATGTTTTCTCCCAAGTCTTTGCACTGATATGTAAATAGCAGTCTTGTCATATTCTGTTTGTTTACAGAGCGTGGCCTGTCAAGACTCCAAGGGCGTATGATGTGATGTAATGCGAATGGCCTGCCTTGCAAGTCCACACTTCTTGATTTCATCACCAGAAAAGTTTCACTTGCCAAACAGAATTTTTATTTTTTATTTTTTATTTTTATTTATCCCCTAAAAGTCAAATGAACCTCGTAACTAGAAGTTACTTCAGTCAGACTTCAGGGCTGTTGTTTTGTTTTGAAGGGATCAGATCTATGTTGATATGATAGCGACTGTCCACACAGGTCTGTGTTATTTGAGACAGGAGTAAACCTGAAGATTACTTGAACTTTAGTAAACATTTTACCCTGTAGTAGTTCTTATTACTTTGAAATCACACACATCAATACTGTATATTGGAACTGATGACAAGTTTGACTTTGACACACATTAAAAGCACAAATAGCCTGTAAGCACTGTGTGTGTGTGTGTGTGTGTGTGTGTGTGTGTGTGTGTGTGTGTGTCTGCATGCACATGATTGTGTGTATGATAATGCTTAACATGTATGGCTGACAGAGAGAGAGGAAGGGTTATCTTGCTCTCTCTCTCTCTATCTCTCTCTCCCTCTCTATATTTTGGACCCAAGAGAGGAGAATTATCAAATGATCAGGCCTTGTTCCCTTTATTGATGTGAAATATTTTTTCCTCACTTCAAGCATCTGCTTCTTTAAAATAAAGTCTCTCCTAGAAAAAAAAAAAGGTTGTTTCACTTTAAGTGTTTTTTGGCTCATCTCCACGGGAACAGACTAAATTGCTCACTTAGTCCACCATATGCCTCATTTTGGAAAGACTGGAGTTTGGCCGGAAAGTTCCTCTGACTTCCCCACGGCCTAATCTTGCTAATGGTCATGATTTCTCTGACACTGACTTGTCCCTGACACTTTAGCCTCGCCTGGCGCCCCCTCTGGCTGCTGTTGGGACGTAAATCACATTTGCATCTTGAGCCGCAGCTGCAGCAAAGCCAGAGAGCCCCAAGTTGATGTGAAAAGTCACTGAAGTTATGAGTCCTCTGATGCCCGCTCAGTCTAGTGTACGGTAGCCAAGAATAGCTGCTCCTTTGAGACCGTAAATAAATATGTTTCTTTTTTGGATGATGGTGTTGATTTATTCCCCCAGCTTACAGTAATAACAACACAGATTGCTAAATGTCTGGCTCCTATGTTGGCCATCCACATCTTTAAAACTACTACTACAACAAGTAGGCTGGTAACACTACCACGACTACCACTATTACTGGCTCCTGAGTAGTCCTGAAATCACATCAAATTTCTGCATTGTCTCCAAACCTCCCATTCCACCCAGCCCCTCAAAATAATTGTTTTCCATATCAGAAGTTGTTCTCAGACCGCTGTTTTTCGCATGGCCAGGACAGATGGTAGAAATGCCACCTCCGGACCCAGAACAGCAATAGAAAGAAATATAATACAGCATGGTGTCTATTGCATCCATTCTTCTCTGTGCAATAAAACATTAGCCTTTAACTCTAGACGTACTCTTGCGGTAGCAAATTGAACTTACTCAATAAGTATGTCTAGCTATGAGCCATAGGTTGTACTCAGACAATGGTGGTGTCTATCCAATCACAACGCTCTAGGTTGTATTCAGACATCATGGTGATTAGCCAATCACAACGTTCTGCAGGCTTTGTTTGAGTCGGCTTGTTAGTTGCGCTGATTGGTTGTAGCCGTCGTATCTGTGGGTCTATCATGTCATGGTCAGACTACATTTTATGCTATAGTTTGGCTTCTCATGCTAATATATGAACACGAATAAAATATTCTGTCAGTAGGCCTACATGATATTTTTATTGTTAAATTAATATTTTGAAGTGATACAGTGTCCTACTATCATCTTCTTCATCATTATGATATTATACAGAGTTGTAGTGGTAAATGGTAAGTGGTAAAGAGTTGGCTAAACTATCAATTTTATGATTACAGCAAAGTGGGCTGCAACATTTGAAATTAGGATAATGCAAATGGATTTGGCAATGTTAAAAGTGGTGTATAAAGTGCATGCACTCCATTACTGTAAGAGGTGGATAAACTCTATTTCCAAAATCTGAGGTTAGTAAAATGTACTTACTTGTGTTTATTCATCACTATTCCTGGCTATGTGACTAGATTCCAGACCGCCCTCAATGCAAACGTGAAAAGATTTCTGATTTTTGCCCAGTAGCCTACAACAGCAATTTAACTTGTTTGTTTTTTCCCTGTGTCTTTCAACACATCTCTGTTCCCAGATCATTTATTCTGGAGGTTGTGGTCACTGGTAGGCTGTGCTGTGGATTTTACAGTAATCTAAGTGATGGTACCAATTCAGTGTCTGTACGGTGTGTAGTATTTTATGTGTTTGGTGAGTGTGTGTGTGTGCGCGCACGTCTGTGTGTCTACAGGAAATGGCACCTCATAGCATACAGTAAAAGTAATGGGTCCATTTGTGCTGAAATACTTTAGCCTATGTGTGTGTGTGTGGAAGGCATGCACATAATACAGTATGTGTGTGGCATGTCCTGTGTTCATTCTTACATGCTTAGTATATATATATATATGTGTGTGTGTGTGTGTGTGTGGAGAGAGAGAGAGAGAGAGAGAGAGAGAGAGAGAGAGAGAGAGAGAGAGAGAGAGAGAGAGGGTGTCAAAGTCAGAGTCTCAGAGAGTCTATCTGAAACGGCCCCATCTAGCACTAAGCAGTGGCTACCATGTGAGCAGCTCACTCCATAAATGTGTGTGCGTGTGCGTTTGTGTGTCAGTGAGAGAGAGAGTGTGTGTCAGAGGTTGCCATGTGAGCAGCTCACTCCATAAATGTGTGTGTGTGTGTGTGTGTGTGTGTGTGTGTGTGTGTGTGTGTGTGTGTGTGTGTGTGTGTGTGTGTGTGTGTGTGTGTGTGTGAGCAGCTCACTCCATAAATGTAATGGGTCCATTTGAGCTCAGAGAGATAAGGGGCATTACTGGGGCACCAGAGTGCAGGATGTAGCACTGGCAGCAGCAGGATGATGAGGTGTGTGTGTGTGTGTGTGTGTGTGTGTGTGTGTGTGTGTGTGTGTGTGTGTGTGTGTGTGTGTGTGTGTGTGTGTGTGTGTGTGTGTTTTGTGTCTATTTTATGTGTTATGTTTTGGCTAATCACTAAAAAGGTGGAGGTGACTTCTCGAGTTGCTGTTGTAACAAACTTCCTTAAGCTATGAATCAAAAGGCACATCACACCAAGGGTTACTAAAGCTACAAAATCGCACAGATTTTACAGCTGAAACGATAGCCAATTTGCATAAACTGACCGTTTTTTAAGCTTTTTTTAGTCGCTCAAATCACCCGACTTTTACAGCTGGTAGCTTTTGTAGCTTTTGTCGCTGTTGCCCATAGAAAGTGAATGGCGATTTTACAGCTTTAGTAGCTCTTGGTGTGAACGTATGTGATAATATATACTGTGTTAACAGAGCTAACCTTTTCCCAATAATCATTAATGTCTGCATCATGTACAATTTTAACGGCTTGCACACCTCTGCCATTTGCTTCAGTGGCTGTTTTGCATGTTCCCACTCATTTTGCATCATTACTTTTCTTTTTTACATCCGCCAAGGAGGTTATGTTTTCGCCGGCGTGTGTCTGTGTGTTCATCTCTCTGTGTGTGTGTGTGTGTCTGTCTGCGTACAAAGATAATTTGAAAAGTACTGCACGGATTTGGATGAAATTTTCGGACAACGTGTGTATTGGGACAAGTAAGAACTGATTCGATTTTGGTGGTGATAGGTGATCCAGAACACCATCTGTGACCACACATCCATCTTGGCGGAGGTCTGTGCTCTCTGAGCGCTTTTCTAGTTTTTAAATTTGAATTTCCCTTCAACTGACCAATCATATTCATTTCGTGTTCTTCCTCTCCTTGCTATCTGATTGCAGTGCAGTACACCAGCACAGCACCATGCATTTTCTTCAGGGTTGATTTTTTTATATCAGGTTTTTCATTGCTGTAATATTTCTCTGAGACAAGAGTGAGAGTAAGGGGATATGAAACATTTATTTATGACCTTTTTTTGGTAGTCTCAGCCTATGTGTTCATACTTGTCCTTACACCAGGAGGGTGGTGTGAGTTTTAGACATCTCAGACTTTATAGTTGTAGAGTGTTAAAAAGGTTGAGTAACAGAGGCCTTCTGTCTTGCTTGTTCAGCAGGTCGGGTTAGCAAGAATAATAGACAGCGAACAACAGTGAAACAAAGAACAAGAAAGAGAGTGTGTTTGTGTGTGTGTATGTGTGAGGGAGAGAGAGAAAGAGAGAGAGAGAGAGAGAGAGAGAGAGAGAGAGAGAGAGAGAGAGCTTATTGGGTCCTGATTACTTCATCTCCAGGGAGGTCTGATTGAAGTCTTCGTCTCATCACACATCGTCACCATTGTTCCGGCTACTGTCCGAGTAAGATTAATCGGCCTCATTCTCACTCACACACACACACACACACACACACATACAGACACACACACACACACACACACACACACACACACACACACACACACACACACACACACACACACACACACACACACACATCATGGTCCAATATCCCTGCTGTAAAGTTACTTCACTTGGCCATAACTCAGTTTAGAGGGAAACAGAGACTGCTTTCATCTGAGGTTGTCTCTCATGGGTTTCTGGGCTCATTGAAAATAGACTGACTTAGTTCCGCATTCACACTGAACACGGATTTTACTTCACAAAATGTGAGTGTGCTAATTAGAAGTTGGCAGCAAAAACATGCAAGATTGAAACTGAAAATGTACATCTTGTTGCTATGACAGCATATATTTAGCTAAACTGCTAACTCCTTAGATAGACCTGCATTCCTGACCTAGCCCTGACTGGCAGCTAGGCAATGACCCAAAATGTGACCTAAATTATTTTTATTAACTCATGTTTTCTACTCACTCACTTCTTTTTCACCTTGTGCCTTGCTCATATCAATGTGAGGCACGTACAGTAGCAATGGTGATGTTGCATTGTTTCATAGTTAAACAATTGAATTTGACTGCTTGGAAGTAAAAAAAGTTTGAACGCCACCTTAGACTGAATTAGTAAACATTTGTATTTAACTTTTTGTATGATTAAATTTGAACCCACAGCCATTTTTTTTTTTTTTTTTTTTTTTTTGAGGTAGGAATATACTCCCATTCATTCAGCTTAACTGTTAACTGCCCTTTAAAAAACTCTGTCATTATGTAGCTATCCAGGAAAAAGGATAGATAATACTTTATTTATCTCATAGTAAATTCAAGGGAAGAATTCTAAAGACAACTTTTCACACCATTATACTGACTAGACTACAGTAAAGGACTCCTGTTGACATGTTAGCAAGAAAGACCTGCAGAACTCAGGGATAATGACTGTTGCATGGTTTGTTTACTTTTAGGCCTGTACAGTTTGAGATCAACATGCCTTTACTGTAATTGGTTGGATGATGGTCTTTGGGAATAGGCTGCATACTCGTCTTTGGCATATATGCTGGCAATAGACAAATTAGAAGATATTTTTGTGGAAAAAAATAAAGGCAGTTTAGACCCACTGTGGTGCCTTTGTTCATTTACAGTTGCCTGTCTGAGTTTACAATAAATCTCTTCCCACAATGAGAATGCTTGGTGTGTCTAGGCGTGTATATGTATGTGTGTGTATAGGTATGTGTGTATGTTTGTGTGTGTGTGTGTGTGTGTGTTTATGTATGTACAGTATGTATGTTAATGTGTGTGTATGTGTGTATCTATGTATGTGTATGGGTGTTTGTCTGTGTGTGAGCGTGTGTTTATCAGTATGCGTGCATGTTTGTGTGTGTTTGTTGATTGCTGTGTTGACTCTCAGTGAGCAGTATTCGTCGGTCTGTGTGATGACCACATGTCTCCCTCAGAGTCCCCTCTGTAAGCACTCCTTCACCCACACTCATTAATCCCTCCCAAAACACACACACACACACACACACACACACACACACACACACACATACACACACACACCTTCACCCACAGTCATTAATCTCCTCCTCTTGTCATCTCCCCACCAGAGGCCAGCCAGATTGCCCCCCCCACCACCACACACACACACACACACACACACACACACACACAAACACACACACACACGACATCCCTTTCCCTTTGCTCCACTCCTCCCACAACTATACTTGCTTTGGATCAACTCTTTCCCTACAGCTCCACCAACTGCTCTGTCTTCTCTTTCATGTTCTGTTCATTTATGCCGGTATTCTCCCAGGTGCTTAAGTCAGAAAAAGTGCTAAGTGCTGACTTACTCGAAGTACCTGGGAGGTTACTGGCCATAGTGAAAGAGCTGAAGACTTGCTCACAAGGAGGATGGTTAAATGTAACTTGTGAATACAGCAACATGGAATGAAATAGTCTCAGCTGTTTAATCAGCAACAGCATCAAACATAATTCAAAGCCTGATGAAGACCCTGATGGGTCGAAACGTTGCTTCATGTTTTTTTAATTTAATAAAAACCCTCTTTGGGAGTATGCAGTGTGCGGACGACTATTCCTCTCTACTCAAACATAATTCAACCAATCAGAACCAACGACCGAAACGATCAGTTGTAGAATGCACCTTACATACACCACACCATGTAGTCAGGACCATTGTGGACTCCTTGAAGTTGTAGATTATGTAAAGAGATACAGAGTGGTGTTGAAAGATGCATACAGAAGCCTCAGAAGCTCCTAAAACTCTTGAAAGAAAACAAAAACAAAACCAGGAAACAAACACAGCGGTGTTGCCAAACTTGATTTACAGTTGAAAGGAGGAGCGCTTTGAAAATGATTCTCCTGAAAAGCGGATCAAAGGAGGCTGCGCCCAATCACTATAAATAAGGTGCATGTCTCGGAGTTCTGTCTGGGCTTTCTTACTGAAGGACTGGGCATTGTTTACTCAATCACCATTCCACTAATAGCGGCTCCCTTTGTTATTGTCTACAATATTGTTTACATTGTTTAATGATTAGAAATATTAGTTCTTTAATTGTCGTGCAGAGAATATGGAAAAATTGGTAAGTCGTCATTTTTGAAGTAGATGCAGTTTGGGTATTGTTGAAGATGGTCAAACACAGCTACTAAATTACTAATCGTTCATTAAAACAAAACAAAATGGTGAAATGGTTTATCATTCTGATTCTGGTTTCTGTAACTCTGAACCAAAAAAGGGCCTGAGGAATGTCAATCAAAAATTGTCTTTTTTTATCTCTCCTTAGAGTAGGGAGAGGGAGAGACAGCAGACAGTTTGTGTGTGTGTGTGTGTGTGTGTGTGAGAGAGAGAGAGAGAGAGAGAGAGAGAGAGAGAGAGAGAGAGAGAGAGATGGAATGTGTGTGTGTATACAAGTGTGTGTGTGTGTGTGTGTGTGTGTGTGTGTGTGAGAGAGAGAGAGAGAGAGAGAGAGAAGAGAGAGAGAGAGAGAGAGAGAGAGAGAGAGAGAGAGAGAGCATGTGATATGGAATGTGTGAGAGAGGTAGTTAGAATGTATTTGGGACTGATGAACCTGAGTGTTAATCACCGCAGGATAATCCAGATTAGCAATGAAAGTGGATCCTCTTGACCTTTTTAGGAGCTGCATAATCAGGCAAAACATTTCCTTTTCATCTTTCTGAAAGGCTGAATCTCTCTCTCTCTCTCTCTCTCTCTCTCTCTCTCTCTCTCTCTCTCTCTTTCTCTCTCTCTCTCTCACACACACACATACGCACACAAACATGTATTTTCGCATGTGTGTGATCAGTTTCTCTTTCTGTCTTTCTTCCTCTCAGGTGTAAAAGAATAACATGAGAAAAGGAATGAACTCAAATACTGGAGATACAGGGAGGATGGATAGCATACAGACAGACAGACGATCAGAATGGCTGTTTGACTTAAAGGAATATTTCACCTTTTACGAAATGTATGGGTTATTCGCCGTCTTCTCAGTGCATGAGTCCTTGCTCT
>JAODXP020001427.1:0-23129 GCA_027497455.2 Sardinella longiceps | reverse complement strand
CCTTACATCTTCAAAACAGTAATATTTTTGAAATGTAAAGGATTACTTTAAAACATCAGTAACAAGTAATTATAACAAATTACATTTTTGTTGTAACTTCTGTACGACACTGTAGTTCACCTCATATAACTTTCTGACAAACGCAGTGAGGAAAAGATACCAGACAGGTCTAAGGTCCAATGTGGACGAAAAAGGATTTGTAATGGTTACTTGAAAAATGTGTGGAAACTCGTTGCCTCAAATGAGTTAAGTAACTATAACTTTTCTTTTCCAGTTTAAAGCACTTTACATCTAAAAAGATGAGTTATAGTTACTCAACTCATTTCAGGCAACGAGTTTCCACACATTTTTCAAGTAACTATTACAAATCGTTTTTTTGTTTGTTTTTTTACAGTGAAATACTTGCATTTACTGCTAGTGGCAATTTCTCAATTTTTTCCCCAAAACAATTTGCTCCCAATAGCATACTTCTAATTAACTTTTGGCGACAAATTTGTAGTTTGCCCCACAATCCCCCACAACTTGTCTGATGTTTGTGGCAAGCTTGCCATAATGTCATATTTTGTGCAAATTAGTTTGCAGCAAAATTGCTTTAGGTTTGCTGCATTTTTTTTAATCTCTGTAAGGGAGATCAAAAGTTTAAGAGCAGTTCATAAACATCATGTAGAGCTTGCCCTTGACCTGTGCTTTGTAAAAACCCAAATCATTCAGCTGACATTATTAAATCATTACTTTTCATGAGCAATTCAGGATGCATTTTTTCTCCAAATTTGTTGCTGTCAGTAACAACATAAAGTATGTATGATGGTGTTACCGTCAAAGATGTTATCATTGTCATATACTTGCATACTCACATTTTATGGAGTGCTGGCCAAATTGGTTTCCAAAGATGTGCAGAAGTGTCTCCTTCTAAACCTCAGAGTAAATGGGTGCATGTCCGTTTGAGGTGCAGGTCTATTATATTGCAGGGCCATACCATACAGATGCACAGATTTGCATCAAGGGTGTGGCTAAACCAATGCCTCACCCTGTCAGAGTTAATGGGTCTTCGGGAAATGTCTTATTTTTATTTCCTTAAAGCTAGGGGTTGACTGGTAAAACACAATGACAATGAAAAAAACAGGTAATACACAATGCATGAATGGGTATCTTTTAATCCTAGACTGGCAGTAGGCTAGGGTTTGGCTTAGGGGAAAAAATTATCACAAATACATAAAATTGTTGATATTTTCCATTGATATACCGAGCTTCATATCACCAAGAACTGCAGTGGCAGTATAATGTTCCACACACTCAAATTAATTGATTTGCAGATACAACAATTCAAAATATTAGATATTTTTGCACACTGTCTAAAAAACAAAAAACAAAGATGAGTGCAACTGTGAAGCAACAAGCAACAAGCGTGAGACACACACATTGACTCCCTTCATACAGTTAGACACAGTCACACACACACACACACACACACACACACACACACACACACACACACACACACACAACACACACGTGTGCTGCATTTATTGATATTAGGTAGATAGATAGATAGATAGATAGAGATAGATAGATAGATAGATGCATTCTGCTCTATAGCTCACTTATGAACTCTGGTCGCTGTAAACACTGAGTGACCTAACCACAGCAATTTGTTACCATCATTTTCAGGAGAAAAAAAATGTTTTGGAATATTGGTTTGGAATATTGCATGACTTCCCCTACAGTAACTGAACAGAGGTGGAGTGGTTGAATTAGCACCACGTTTAAGTTCATGTCATGTGTCATGTTTACTGTACGTCATGTTCACAGTGTGGCATGGTGGGAGCCAAGATTCAAACTCACAATTTCTAGGCTACTAGCATGCCAACTGGGTTCTACCAGTCAGCTGACCTGTACCACTGAAACCCACACTGTGCTTGTCTCAATACAGTGTGTGTGTGTGTGTGTGTGTGAGCGAGAGAGAGACAGAGAGCTACAAAGTCTACTGTAGTGCTCCGCAAAAGGGCACAGGTATTCATCTCCACTGGAGTCCACCAACCATAATCAAGGGCCGTAACTATTTAGTCAATAGGCCTACAAGAAATCCACCGTTAAATGGGAATTATTGGGACAATCCGTAACATCATGGGTCCCATTTATTCTCATCACTCTTGTCCTCTTGTGATTCTTCCTGTCCCTCTGGGATTTTACCAAGTGTATCTCTCACTTCCAGCATGCTTTGAGAGATGTGTCTTCTGCCATCGATGCTGTATGTTGAACTCAGTCCAGATGTCTGAGATCCAATCCCTGAACTGTGTGAATAAGCTGTCTGTCTCAAAGCTCCTGGAGGAGTGGCGATGTCATCTCCCAGGGATGTCAAGGAGCTGCTTGCAGACCAGCTCTCACAACTGGGCTCTGCTCTCACTATAAAACATCACAAGATAATGACATCACAAAATAATGAACCCAATGAACTACAAAAGGTTGTTTAAAGACATTTATGTAATGTCATTGATATGCAATTCGCTGTATGTAGGCTACTACTAGTTGCAATATGCATACCCATTTACATAAAGATTTTATTATACTACCTAATACAGTTTTATAGATATAGATAACATAGATTAGTATAGCAATTTGCAGTATATTTTATAATACTACTCAACAATAAAATACAGTATTGTACAGTATAAACAGTTAAACACTTACACACTATAGGCTACATTTTTAAATAATTGGCACTATTATATGAAACTTTCACTTACTGTTGAGAAGGTCATTACAGCTGGCTCCTTTCATATGAACTAGTTTAATGGCTGGTCTTGTGGATAATACAGGAAGAGTGACTGCTGAGTCTCCACTCACTGTCAGAAAAATCACATGCTATGTATGAATATGCAGGTACTTTAGTCTACAAAAATAGATTATTGTCAAAAATATACAGTACATTTTTGATTACAGAAACTTAAATACTTCAATTCATTTTGAAGACTGCCTTACAGCTTGTTTACACAAGATGATGTATCAGTATGGATATTTCACATACAGTAGGCTATACTTACTGTTAGGTAGATCTAAATCCAAGCTGGCAGCTTTAGTCATATCTTCAGGCAGTCTCTCATGCACTCAAAAAAAAAAATTGTGTAAGTAAGCATATAGTACAATTCAAACAGTACTTTAACAAATGCATTTTTGCTCAAGCTACTTGTCAGCACAAGTGCTAAAGATGCAAGACATTTTGGTCCAACTCATGGGTAGTGGAGAATTAGTTGACACATTGTAGCCTGACAGGCCAGGCTATCACATGAATGTATAGTCTGGCGATGAGTGATAGGCCCCTGCCCAGGTAAAATGGCTAAAACTAAACAACGCTAAGGTTGCTCCGGACACACAGTTTTAACAACTTTTTAGTCATTAGTAGACATACTACAGTGTTGTGTTGTAAGGTATCTCAACTTCAAACATTATGCCATTGATATGCAATTTGTATGTAGTAATAGTTGCAATGCATATCCATTCAAATAAATATTTTATTATATACAGTATAGATACTGAATTGCCCTGGTAGCAAAGGCTTTTTTTCTAAACCGAAAGCAATGCGCCAGGAGTGAGAGGGGAGTGGCTACGTAGTTGGAGTGGCAGAAGTCTACTGTGCTTCATTTAACAATATTTTTATTGATCTCTGTCCAAACAACACCAAACTTGGCACTGCACTCATTCGTATCATTAGCTGCATACCAAATTCGAGGTCAGACAGACGAACGGTGGCAGAGTTATGTATGGAACAGACACACACACAGAAAGACGTTCCTTGATAACATAGATTAGTATAGCAATTTACGGTATATTTTATAATACTACTCAACAATAAAATATGTACAGTATAAACAGTTACACACTATGCATACATACAACTATAAATCATTGTTTGCAACTTTCTACTTACTATTGGGAAGGTCATTACAGCTGGCTCCTTTCAGATGAACTAGTTTACTGGCTGGTCTTTTGGATAATACAGGAAGACTGACTGCTGAGTCTCCACTCACTGTCAGAAAAATCACATGCTATGTATGAATATGCAGGTACGTTAGTCTACAAAAATAGATTATTGTCAAAAAATATACAGTACATTTTTGATTACAGAAACTTAAATACTTCAATTCATTTTGAAGACTGCCTTACAGCTTGTTTACACAAGATGATGTATCAGTATGGATATTTCACATACAGTAGGCTATACTTACTGTTAGGTAGATCTAAATCCAAGCTGGCAGCTTTAGTCATATCTTCAAGCACTCAAGAAAAAAAAGTGTTAGTAAACATAATTCAAACAATACTTTAAGGGGAGCTTTGGTCAATTTAAAAATGCTCCTTTGCTCAAGCTACTTGTCTGTGCAAGTGCTAAAGATGCAAGACATTTTGGTCCAACTCATGGGTAGTGGAGAATTAGCACTGACAGTTGACACATTGTAGCCTGACATGCCAGACAATCACATGAATGAATAGTCTGGCGATGAGTGCTAGACCCCTGCCCAGGTAAAATGGCTAAAACTAAACAACGCTAAGGTTGCTCCGGACACACAGTTTTAACAACTTTTTAGTCATTAGTAGACATACTACAGTGTTGTGTTGTAAGGTATCTCAACTTCAAACATTATGCCATTGATATGCAATTTGTATGTAGTAATAGTTGCAATGCATATCCATTCAAATAAATATTTTATTATATACAGTATAGATACTGAATTGCCCTGGTAGCAAAGGCTTTTTTTTCTAAACCGAAAGCAATGCGCCAGGAGTGAGAGGGGAGTGGCTACGTAGTTGGAGTGGCAGAAGTCTACTGTGCTTCATTTAACAATATTTTTATTGATCTCTGTCCAAACAACACCAAACTTGGCACTGCACTCATTCGTATCATTAGCTGCATACCAAATTCGAGGTCAGACAGACGAACGGTGGCAGAGTTATGTATGGAACAGACACACACACAGAAAGACGTTCCTTGATAACATAGATTAGTATAGCAATTTACGGTATATTTTATAATACTACTCAACAATAAAATATGTACAGTATAAACAGTTACACACTATGCATACATACAACTATAAATCATTGTTTGCAACTTTCTACTTACTATTGGGAAGGTCATTACAGCTGGCTCCTTTCAGATGAACTAGTTTGCTGGCTGGTCTTTTGGATAATACAAGAAGACTGACTGCTGAGTCTGCACTCACTGTCAGAAAAATGACAAGCTATGTATGAATATGCAGGTACTTTAGTCTACAAAAATAGATTAGTGTCAAAAATATACAGTACATTTTTGATTACAGAAGCTTCAATTAATTGTGAAGACTACCTTACAGCTTGTTTACACAGGATGATGTATCAGTATGGATATTTCACATACAGTAGGCTATACTTACTGTTAGGTAGATCTAAATCCAAGCTGGCAGCTTTAGTCATATCTTCAGGCAGTCTCTCATGCACTCAAGAAAAAAAGTGTGGAGAATTAGCACTGACAGTTGACACATTGTAGCCTGACAGGCCAGGCTATCACATGAATGTATAGTCTGGCGATGAGTGATAGGCCCCTGCCTGGGTAAAATGGCTAAAACTAAACAATGCTTAGGTTGCTCCAGACACACAGTTTTAACAACTTTTTAGTCATTAGTAGACATACTACAGTGTTGTGTTGTAAGGTGTCTAAAGATGAATTAAGTATTGTCTTATTTGTCTCAACTTCAAATATGTTAATGACCAGCAGGCAGGGCGAATATATTTGTATGTACCATTGATTTGCAACAACAATTCGCCAATAATTACAAACTTGTAATGAACATTTGGCGACAAATTTGCTGTTTGCCGGAAGTTTGTGGCAAGTTTCCAATGAGGTCATATTTTCACATGGAAATTACTTTGCAGAAATATTGCAGCACATTTGTGGCAATTTCTATTATGTTTGAAGGGGACTTACTGTAACTTGGAAGATCACAGCTGGTTGATCTTTTCACATTAACTTGCTGCTCATTGGCTGGTCCTGTCTCTATTGCAGGACAACTGAGAGCAGAGGTGGAGTCCCCACTCACTGTCAAATAAAATCATGAACACATCCATGGATATATTTTTTAAAAAATGTGTTGAGGGACCAAGGGACCAAGGTGTACCCAAAAACAACAGGGGAAAGAAGAAAACAGGAAGAAACCTTGGGCAGATCCATGAGTTGAGGAGCTAACCCAACTGTCAGGGGCCAAGGTGAGTAAGTTAGTGGGATAGTGCGCTGTTGTATGAGGGGAGAGGCCATGGTGATGGGTGTGGTGGGGTGACAATGGGGGAAGAGTTAGGTGAATGTTATGTTAGAAGTCGGTCTTTGTGGGGTGATGGGGCAGTATTCTGTATGCATGTTCTAGGGACCTTCTTCATGTTCACTGTGTTGTGTGTGTGTGTGTGTGTGTATGTGTATAGACGGTAAGCAAGTGTTTAAAACATAACACAGTTTTCAGTTGGGGTACTATTTTCAAATGAGAGAAGATCCACACGGCTACATTCTAAAGAGCATTGATAAAGAACGCTAGTATTTACCCCTAATCTAGAAATAACGGACACCCTGACAGCCAATCGGAAAACAGTATTGCATTCCACTAGATGATTCACTCAATTCATGTTTTGTCTTCCAAAAATAAGACCAAGCCAGGATAATCAGTGCTTACCAAAAGAAGGAATCATATGCCCCTCAGCATTGTCATGCCGTTTGTTTCCACAAAGCAAGACAAAGTTGTTGTTTTCTTCTTTGATAATGTATTTATAACCACCATGATTACAGTGCAACTGAGCTGTGTTGCAATTTTCAAGTCTCACAGAGATTGGGTATCCAACATCTAAAACTGCAGTGCCACCAGGTGCTAAAGACTGCAAAAAGTCAAACAAGGATTACTCAATTTTAATGGTGCAACAGTTTTATACTGAAACAAATTGAAGCATCAATGAATGAAAATTTGTAGAAGAGATGAATATCATGAATTCGCTCACGTCTGATGCTGATGAAGTGGTATAGTGCCATATATAGCGAGTTTCATTGCTCACAGAATAAATGTTCCCCATAAGGCTTGGTCTGCAGAAGGTAAATTAAATTGTCTGCATCAGTTAGGCTACATCTAACATCTAAGCTACCCCAATCATGTATATAGGTAAGACCAGAAATTATATCCACAACCTAGTAAAATAATATTACAGGTATATTCATAATTTCCATTGCATTATGCTGAAGTTATAGCCTGACATAGCCCACCCATAATACGAACGTTCATCCGTATCCATGGTCTGGGGACGGTCCTCTGGGGCGGGTTTACATTGGTAGAGAGACAACCAGTCAATAAGCGAAGCTGATTAGACGAGCTCCCCCGAACCCTATAATCGCGTCTGGTTAGACCATGAATACGGATGAACAGCAGTATGGGCGGGCTATGTCAGTCTACTGAAGTTATACCTCACTAAAATGTCCAGACTGCTTATTTGTTGTCACTTCCCTTAAAATGCTAAAACAAACAAACAAACAAACAAACAAACAAAAAAAAACATTAAACATTCCATTCCTTAGGCTACATTTTATGTCTTCATGAAACATTGGCAGACACACCTAACTTTACAGGAAATGTTTTCCCTGCATCTGAAATGATAACCACTTGCACAGATGTGAAGTGGTATGACTGCATTCCCTTGTGAGACACATTAAGATCACATGCATTGCCCAAACCTTCCTGTTCTCCACCCAGTGCCAATGGCGGAATGCGTGTTTTCTGTTTTGGTGATGGTATGGGGAGAGTCATGACTGGTACAGTATGTGTATGGTTGCTGTAATTATGGCATGTTAGTGTCATATTCTCATATTCTTTATACACATTCATTTTGTGGGTAATAAGTGATTACATGTATAGCTTAACAACATGACAATAAAGCATTGCCAAAAATATGCAGTAATTGTTCATTGGTGGCTCAACAATGGATTCCCTGTAGCACAGATCTAAAATTACCACAATCAAAATTCAAAAAGTATTTTACTCCAATTAAATTACTGTAAGGTAATATGGCTTTAATACTGTAAGTTGCCATTTGTATTGACTCAGCTTCACCACCGCCACAAAAATATATAGTCCTAACATCTATGAAGTAAATGTGTTGTTTGTAATATTGTTTACTCACGGTATAAAAGCTTGGAGTAACTGAATGAAAAGCTGTTCCATGTGTTCCTAAACCGCGTAACCGAGTAATCCTAAAAACTGAGTAATCCTAGTAGGCTATACACAAACATCATCTTTCACATGGGAGTGGACAAACAAAACTGGTTATGTGTGTGCTCTCTCTATCTTTCAGTTCTAGCTGCAGATAAAATATTTTTGACAAATATGGATTAGAGTGAGTCCTTTAGAGGACACACTGGTTTTGTTTTGAGTCATCATAACCATTCAGTGCTAGATTGTCTCTCTCAGCATCTGCTTTTTGAATCAAATAAGTGTTCATTTATTTATTCTGCCTTTTCCAATGACTTGTTCCTAACCTTCACGTTTTAGGCCCATACGTAAACATATAAAAACTGAGGTTATAGGGCAGCTTGCGAACATTTTTTTCTTTCCAAAAAATAATTCCTTCTTTGAGCTATTTTTTTATTTTTATTTATTTATTTATTTTGACCAGGAGGTGGCAGTAGTGCTCCTGCTCCACATGACAACAAATCAAAGTAGAACAAGTGATTTGAACTGCAGTGCCAGTGGAGACATGTTTGAATAAAATACCAATACTGTATTTTACCTTTATGCCACTGTAAGTCGCACCAGAGTATTATTCGCAATGTGGTCCAACACACTGCACCGCTAGAGGGCAAAACCACCTGTAAAGCATGTTATTGCAGTGACCATGATGATGAAATACACTTTGAGATTTGATTAGGTACCATGGAGACTTCTGATGTGTTAGTAGCCTACAGTATTTTATTCATATTTACGTGTATTTAATGTATGATGTAATGTATAATTAGTATTTCATTACTGCTGGAGCCAGTCCCTCTCTCACATACATACTGATCAAGTGTGGAGATCAGGGGGGACCAATAGCTACACTCCTCATTAACCCATCATACTATTTGCACTCAAATGCACCTCTTACCTAGCCTGGGAGTTCCCATGCTCCTTTGCACGCTTATTTCATTTCACTCTGCAAAGCAGCATGGTGTCCATGGCAGATTTTCTCTGCCTGCTTTCGTTATCCAATCACAGAACAAAAAGGGACTAGTAAGGCCCTCGATTGCATTTTACGTCACGTGGTGGTGGCTCTGGTATTGGCTTTGAGCTATGTACAGACACTATGATCGACATTCGTAGCGCCCAATAAACTGTTCTGGACAATTGTAAACGATGCTTCCGCTACGAGAAATACAATAGGTAGGTCACAGACTAAATATCACTTGTGATTTTTAGTTTGGCATTCGCCAGGCTACCTCTTACCATAAAAACCATAATCAAATTACAATATGATATCGACATAGTTTAAATGTGGCAGATCTTGTTAGTTAGTCTATTTGGATTGTGTCTGTAGGTGGCACTTGAAGGCGATATTGAAACCTTCTGAGCTGAGATCCTCCAACATGGCCTCTGTTACCTATAGAGATTGGTGTGCATAACATAATTTGACAAGCTTCTTACAGCCACCCCGCTGGCCAACCTCTTATCTGCTTCACCCTATTCCAACCATGCTTCGACAGCCCATTACTTTACCAGTATAACAGCAATCACATGATCAATGCTTATTGAGTCTGCAGTGGCGTTTTCAAGACAACGTAACGTTACAAAAATGTTTTCTACGTTACCCATAGGGATGAATGGGAACTGTTACGTTACGTTACAAAACGTTACGACTGTTGAATTCGCCCCAGGTCAGCCAACTCTCATTCAATGGGTTTCAGACACTTAACTGCCCTCACACAGAGAGTCTCAGTAACATGGACCCACACACAAACAAGTAGATATAGACAGATACTTATAAATAGGTAGGTCCTATATAGATAGCCTATACAGGAGATGCTTAAGCACAAAAGAAACATAATTTTCCCGCACAACATTCACACCCCTGATTGTTGACTGTAAAGAGCAGTGCACTACTGTATTTACAAAAACAAACAACACTTTGTTATTACTGAATTGCAATGTATATTTATTTAGATGTGCAGCAACATGTTATTGGGGATACAAGGATGATACATGATACAGCATAAGACGAAAGAACAAAAATGTTAGCATGCACATTAAACATATGATCTGATAAAAATCTGATAAAGTATGCATGATATTACAGAGGATGCAGAAGTAAAAAAAAAAAAATAGTAATATTAAAATAAGTCTGGCATTAATATGGAAATCAAATATAAAATAAATTGAATAAGTAATTCATTCATGAAACATACACCAAAACATTTAAGTGTAGCCATGTCTAGAGAGAGTCAGCCAAGCTGGCATTAGTTGGTTTCTTTGAGAACATGGAATGACAAGGACACAAGGAGCTAAGTCAACCGAGCCATAGGGACTCCATTAGTATCACCAATCACAACGCTTTATGTGTTTAGAGCAGTGTTTCTCAAACTTTTTCAGACCGAGGACCACTTTTACCCCAAAAATATTTTTCAGGGACCACCTACCCTCACCAACTTGCATGCTGCTATACCCCTTCCCTTCGACCAAATCAACATGCAACTTGAGCTTGCTCGCGGACCACCAGTGGTCCCCGGACCACACTTTGAGAACCACTGGTTTAGAGAGTCGTTGGGCAGGATTATTCAAGACCGGCAGTATATTGAATTGGCGTCTCGCTAACTGGTTGTAACACTATCCTAATGCAAGCATTGAGTTTGGTCTATTGATCGTTGCTAGACTATACATTTTCTTTTTACAGTATGGTTTGTTAGGCTAGCTATTTTCAGAACTTCTATGGGAAAAGAGTAGTTGGTAAAATTCTACATGGTTAAAGTAGATAATAAAAAGATGGTAAATACATTTCAATGATTGATATTGTTATTGTGTAGTGCCTGTCCTTTCCACAAGGAGGCACTATATTGCAAGCTCTGAACAAGAAAGTTTTAGAAGGCATGTCTGGACATGTTTGGTAGATACAGACGGCCAGTATGGTTAACACCCCTAAAATTTGAGGGTGGAGTCAGCGTGGGGGAAAACGGAGGCCAAATTAACATTATGGTGAATGAACAAGGTAGAGAAAGTTGCTTATAATAATAGATCGATTGGTAAAATTGAACAAAGTCCATATTAGAAGGTTTGTCTCATTATGACCTGTTTGCCTGCTTAGGTTTAGACTAAAATAAATTTTTCATGGTTTGATTATTCCAGTTACACTGACAGAAATGTCATGAGCTGTCTCTGCTTCTGTCAAAAGTGAAGCAACTTTCAATCACAACTCTGATTAGCTCAGTTTAGCAAGCTAAAGTTAGCTACATTTACTGTGGTGATGAATGGAGTTGGCTAGTTAGCAAGCTAATGAAGCTAACAACCATCAACTAAATTGTCCTCAGTATCACGTTTGGAGGGGTGTCAAGTTCAGATTTCACATCAGACAATCTGAATATCATTACTACCTTAAGGCATTGCCCTCAAAAATGTGCCAAAGTCCTTGTAGTGCTCAGTGTAAATTCTAGCTTAGCATCTCATTGACTTTCTCACTGTGTGAGCCTGCTCTTTCCCCCACAGGGGACTATTTTTCTCTAATTCCCCCACGGCGGAGCTATATTTGTGGCCGTGGTCAGACTTGCCGTCTGTATCTATACAGTAGTAGGCCTATACCTAGTAACACTAAACCTGCAATGACTGTTCAGCAATATGCACAAACGTCTTTTATTAAATCTGAATTATTACCATTTTGTAGCAAACAAATAGACTAGCTTGAAAAACAACTTGAGCAAGAAATATTTCTTTTAGAATGCAACAGATCTTCTTCAAAGTAGAAAATCCAAGTTGGAAGTTTTAGCTGCATTCTGGAGCCCTGTTTTGTAGCCTACTAACACAGGGCACTATTTTTGTGATCAGTAGGGTCCTCTCACTAGCATGAAGTGCAAGTTACTTTGGGGGCGTTCCCAGGTCATTCTGCTATTTTCATGGCAGGTTATTTGAACTTATCATGCATTGCCAGTGGTCTCTGACAGTTTCTCAAAAAGTTTTAAATATTTGTGTCAGACCACACACTCTTCTTTTCACTGACACGCCTATCAGAGTGCAGTCATCTGTTATTTAAACAACATGCGTCTTTGCTGTGAAAAAAACCCCATGTGCTCACAAGAAAACAGCTTCACTGTTAGCCAAAACGCCTTGCGCCTGTGCATGATAGGGCCCATTGTCATATAATAATAACAGAGAAGCCTTGCTTGCTCTGCTATATAGTGATATATATCATATAATTATATAGATAATCGATAAATATTATTATTATAAGTATTATAGCTACTGAGACTGTTTCTCATACGGGTGAGGCAAGAATAATTCTGCCATTGCTGTTGTTATGGTTGTATGGTATGTTCTGCTCCACTGTTCCCATTCTGCTGGGGCAGAGAACTGACCACCAGTTCTCCACCGCTCTTCTCTGCACCTCCATTCTCCTGCTGCTCCTGCTGATCTCTCCCAACATCTCTCATCTCCAGCTCCACCCTGGTCTCCATAGCCATCAGATGGGCCTGTTGAGGTTCCTCTCCATTATGGAGGGCTGTCAATCAAAACAATCACAGAACATAGAGTGGCATGATATCATTACGATATGATTCAATATGAACTGTTGAGGGGCCCTTGCCACTTTCTTTGTAAAGGCTGGCATCTGTTACATATGTACAAACATGATACAATCCATGACAACACTGAGAACTAGTAGTAGTAATGTAGCTAAGTAACTAGTATAGTAATGTAGTAAAGTAGTAGGGTAATGTAGCTATCTGTGGAACTGTGAATAGCACAATAAAATACCTACCAATGCCATTTTCATGGGATGTTGACTTGCACTTCTTTCTTACACCTTGGCATAAAATTAAAAAAAGACAGAAAACCAAATATATAGGCATATGGTCTCAGATGTATATTATTTTCATCAAAGACTGATTTCTGCTTACAAAGTGACATGCAATCTTTTTTGCTTTTTTCAGTAGTAAAACAACTAAAAATCCCTGACCAATAGCAATGAAGACCTGTATGAGTGGCAGAATCACTCACCAATAGCAGTGAAGACCAGTATGAGCACTAGCATGAGGCCACCTGCAGCTGGCTTACCGATGTACCATAACCTGCCGTACCCGTTATTATCAGTAGGGGGCGATCCCTTGGTTATGTTAGGCCCTGTGGGTGCACAATATAAATCACTTACTAATCTCTCCATTAAATTGCTGGCATGACTGCATGACATAATTATGAGTCATTAATGATATTCTATCCTCACCATCTTTCTTCAACTGCACCTCTAATGTGATGCTGCTTAGGTACATCGCGTTTCCATTATAAAAAGTCACACACTGATACGTTGTGAAGTTTTCCCTTTCTGAGACGTTGCGTATCTCCAGGCTGAAGTTCCCCTTCTCCAGCTGATTGGTGAAGAGGCGTGTCCTGTTGTGGTAGGCGGAGTCCTGATGTGTGAAATCCTCTCTGCCCTGGTAGAAGTGATGCACCATCTTCTCATTTCCCTCCACCTTTGGCTCTGGTCCTGTACGGAAAAAAATATCGTTGTTCTTCTTCTTGCTGGTGTCTTTGGTGTGCCAGTCCACACGGGTCTCACCTAGAGAGCGGGGGGTTTCGGGAGATGGCAGGGCAGGACAACAGTCTCACCCTCCATCACCACCATGGACTGGCCCACTGGAGGGGCTTGTTTGGCTGCTGAGACTGAAGTAATCTCTGCCCTCTGCTCTGGTGTTCTGTGCTGGGGATTGGGTTGGGCCAGTACTCCACCTGCAGAGATTTGCATACGGAGCTTACATGACACTGGTTATACAGCATCATATGAATGTAAGATGAGATAAGATAGGATGGTACTACAATACAAAGAGCACTCAGTGTCACAACCGCCCTGTCTAATGCACACACACCGGACACACACACACACACACACACACCACACACACACACACACACACACACACAAATAAATAAATATAAATAAAAATAAGAAGTAAGATTTAATGTGATTCCAAATTAAAAGCATCACAATGGTTTGTGTTCTTAGTAGATGAAGTGTGTAAAACACACTCACATACACACACATACATACATGCACACGCACACACACAAATAAACATAAATGAAAATAAGAAGTAAGATGTAATGTGATTCCAAACTAAGATTATCATAATAGTTTGTGTTCTTACAGTAGTAGATGAAGTGTGTACTCTTGTTTGTGGGTAAAACACAAACCCAAAGACACATACACTCACACTCACACTCACACTCACACACACACACACACACACACACACACACACACACACACACACACACACACACAGGAACACACACAACAAGTGTTCTAGCCGGGAAAAGAGCAAAAAAGTAGACACAAGACCCTCCACCCACTTCCACCCTGTCACAAACAAGCACACACACACACACACACACACATGCACGCACAGATGTGCACGCTCACCCACAGACGTGTAGGGAACGTGCTCGCTCATCCATAAATGTGCCGGGAACGTGCACGCCCATACACAGGCGTGCACGCACACTGCAGCACACATGCTGTGGTGGCTCGACATAAAATGTGCAACATAATCTAATTACAAACACAGCCAAATGAATGAAAACATTGTTTCACTCTTCAACTAATTCAACTTTCACTTTCTGAGCACAGTCACCAGTTCCCTTGGTGACTCATATCACAATACAAAGACACTCACCAGAATACGCTGTCCAGACCAACCCAGCATAGAACAACATGATGCCCCGGAATTTCAGCATTCTGAAAGCAACACAAAACAAAACATAGTCACACTTACAGTATGTTCACACACACACACACACACACACACATCAACAGCACTATCGAAAGGCAAGCACTATCGAAAGACAAGCGGACATGAGTTGGTTAATGTTAGCATGAGTAAGTTGGGTGTGACATATACGCGTTGGTTTTGAGGGAACCACAACTATCCCCAGGCACTAAACACCTGCACCGCACGCAATGCATAATACTACCCTGTTCTGATCCCATTGTGGGAAGAAAACAAAAGCTCATACCTGTGTGGTTTTTCTCACGGCAGGGCGTCTGTTAATAGCATGCTGGTTAGCACGTGGCTGCACAGCACGCCGCCATGAGGGAAAAGGACCGTTATAGAGCCTGTTTGGTCACTACCTGCCTGCGGGGGGTGGGAGGATCTAACAAATACATGACGGACTTCCTGTTTTGTGTGTGCGGATCAGCAGGAGTGTGTATGTTTGTATGTGTGTGTGTGTGTATGTGTGTCTATGAGTGTGCATGTCTTTATTAGTGAGTGAGTGAGTGAGTGTGTGTGTGTGTATGAGTTCATATTTTTGTATGAGTGTGTGTGTATGTATCTGTATACATGTGTTTGTATGAGTGTGTGTGTGTGTGTGTGTCTGTGAGAGAGAGAGGGAGGAGGGTTGTATGTAACTTTTAAGTCAGAGGAACACCATAGTCTGAGCACGTATTTACTCAGTGTCTGAGTCAGCTAACCATCACTGCTTTCACTTCTTCACAGTAACAACACTTCATCAACAACACCATGGCAACCAAATTAACATAGATTACTTCCACTCTTTTCATAGTGGAACTCATGCACATGTACACTCACACACACACACACTCTCTCTCTCTCTCTCTCTCTCTCACACACACACACACACACACACAAATACACACAAACAGCTGCAATGATTACTCGGAATACCAGGAAATGGAATTGGTGCATCATATGAATCTAAGGCCTATATTTTACTGTTTAATTTAATGTCTCTTCTTTTACACCTACAGTATTCACATCAAAACCATGTGAGTTTGTATATTTGTGTTTGAGATGGAGGTAGAGCAGGAGAGGGAGGAAGGAAGTTATTTGTTGCTATTGTGTCAGAGCAACAATTAGTCTGAGCAAGTTTTCACATGTTTGGTCGGAAACACTTGGTTGCAGTACATATAATTTTTCTATTACACATGTACTAATTTGTACAAAAGTACAAAAGTCAAATTACATTTATTGCATTTAGGTAAAAGTTTGTTATGATGTAATTCATACTTTAAGTGTACTGTAACAAGGGCACTGCAATATTCAAGTAGGGTACTAGATGATGCCAAGAGTGCTGATTTAAGAGGTTCTACTGACTACTGTTAAAGAAGGATAATTCAACAGCTGCTTGGGTGGTTGGCGTGGGCCCACATAACAAGCTGCAACTTCCTTTCAGCAGCCTGACGGGGCGTTTGTGGTCACCCTGGCCCGGGGGGTGTAGCTCTAGGGACTCCAGTCAGTGGCGATTTTAGGCCATTTTTAGGGGGGCTCAAGCCTCCCTAAAATTTAGCTCAGCCCCCCTAAAAATCACGGACCGTTTTTTTTTTTTTTTTTTGCGCCCGCGAGCGCCCAAAAAAATAATCGCGGGTGACACAGGTTTGCTTCATTGTCTTTTGGAAGCCTTGGTATGGGTATATCTGATCCTACAATGGAGTATTTGGTATCAAGTTAAACTAGACAACCAGACGAATTCACTGGTACCACTTGTGATGTACTTGCTCGGCAATACAGGGTTCAATTTCAGTTTAAAGATCGCCCATATTTTTACAGGGAACTATCTTTATCTGGTGGCTTGGCTGCTGGGTTCCATCTAGCCTAACCAAGAACTCAAGAAATAAAACAAAACAAAACAAAATACTGGACTTTATAATAGACCTACAATTTCAACAGATAATTTTTCTATTACCCAAATATTCTATTACCAAGGGACATGCCTGTGCAATAGGAGGGGTGACAGATAAGGTGTCTGTTGACCCAGGACATCATAGAGGTTAGGACTACCCCTGATGGAAAGGAATATGATGCAGCCTTATTGCACCTTCATTCTTCTTTGCGCAATAAACTAGGAATAAAATATTAAAATACATGCTCTCAACTTTATTATCATTTTTTCTTTTGATTCTAAAGCTATTGGAAGTCATAGGCCTATAGGCACAGGTAATAACTGAAACTACAGCTTAAAAGTATGATAATTAGCCTGAAAGGCAAAGAGCCTACCTTGCTCAAGAATCTAAGGCATGGATAGTGAACTGATAAGCTGGAAAGAATCTAGATGGATTTTTCTGTAATTCCATGTCAAGAATGAAGCCTATATTTGATTTACAGAGAGCCAATGACAATTACAGTAGCAAAGAATCTAATGCTCCTAGAGTGAAGTTTTCCCTTATCATTCACATTTCACCAGAGCATTAACACTCCAAAATAAACAATCTTTTCTCATACAGTGGGCCTTGTATTATCCTTACTTACTATTACCATGGAGCTGAACATATCATTCAAGCAGGGCTGTCATCCTCAGTATTGCCAGTATTGCCCCGGCAATACTACTTTTTAGTGCAACATCAAACTTCAAATCTCACATGAAGTGCCAAAGTAATAGGATAATTTAAATATATAGCCTATATAGGCTATAATAACCTGTTAAAATGTACCAAAATGCAGGAAAAAACTTCTAACTAATCCAAAATTTTATGGGGGAGTACCCCCAGACCCCCCAGTAAGTCTACCCTACTTTAACAAATAAATATACCATCTTTGATTCACAACTGCTGGGTAGTCCTATTCTGTGACATTAGCAATATGATGTCCATGAAAAACCCAATTCCTCCTCCACCAGTATGACCAGCATTTATAATGAGCCTACTGTAGGCCTACGTCTAACATATTTTAGGCTAATCACCATGAAAATTTGCCAACACTACTTTAAAACAGGTGATGGCACCTCTGCATACAAGTTTTTACAAACATTATTTAGGTCTTATGAAGTGACAACATTACGGGGGCTGCATGTCAGTGCTTGTGGTTGGATCGATTTCGTAGCTGGTTGTTATGATTAAAAATGCGTAAATCTAAGCATTGGAAAGCATGATGTTCAAACCAGGAGCCACTATCAGCTCTGGGGGCTGAGCCCCCCTAAAGTTTATAACCTAGAATCGCCCCTGACTCCAGTGACAACTGTGAAAACAGTGACTCAGCTGGCATTGAATCAGTTCTGGGTAACACTTTATTTGAAGGTACCGTCATAAGACTAACATGACACTGTCATTAACTATGACATCACGTTGTCATGAATCTGTCATAAACTTTATACACCTGTCATGACTTCTGACATACCCTAACCCTAACCATGACAAATACCGAGTGATACTGAATGACAGAAGTCATGACAGGTGTATAAAGTTTATGGCAGATTCATGACAACGTCATGTCATAGTTAATGATATTGTCAGTCATGTCAGTATGACGGTACCTTCAAATACTGTCAGTGTAACCCAGTTGGTGTGGAGGAAACTGGAAGGCATGGGAGGTATTCAAGCTGACTGAACTGTGGCTGCAACATGGTGAACCAGTGGCAATCACTGATCATTGGTGTCATTTTTTTTTTTTTTTAGTTAGTGTTTTGAGTGTCTTTTCTGCATGGTCAAGTGTTTGTTTTTGAATGTGAATCTGCTGCCTGAGAACTTGGTTTGAGTTATAGGGTTAGAGCCTTGGTTCCACTTATGCTTTTGAGTCCAACATTTCACCTCTGTGTGAATTCATTTTTTTTTTTTTTCAAAAGCAGCAACAAATCCTTGAGTCTGTAAATAATACTGCAAATGTGAGCATCATTGTGCATTGTTGGAAAGATTTGAGTGTATGCTGTAGTCACTGACTAAAACAGAGATAGAGGCGTGGAAACGGAAACTTGTATGTGACTCATGCCCAACATTGTTCACCTGAAATATGATGTTAAGTCAGCAGGAAGCCAGAGTTTACTCAAATCTGAACTGCAGGTGAGCATTTGTGTGTGTGTGTGTGTGTGTGTGGTGTGTACAGTATGTGAGACAGAACAAAACGTCTACAGTTCAGATATAGGTAGGCAGCGTAGAGTCTGAGACAGGTTCAATATTTCAAACAATAACAATTGTTAATATCAGCCACCAATTCCTGTTGTTTAGTCATAGTTTAAGGTAGTCTGATCTTCATTTACTTTATTAGTTTTACATGTTTTATATACATGTAGCAAGACTTAGACCACAAGAGCACAGAGCATACATTTTTTAGTTGTTGTTGCAGGTCATGCTACTAGGTCTTATCTCAGTGTTGGCTTGTGGTTGAATGGTGGCGGCATTATGACACCATCAGCCTCTTACAGTAAGTGTGCCAAACATAACAGAAATAGAACAACTTCTGTAGAACAACACTTTTTGCAAAAAAAAACAAAACAAAAAAAAACAAAAAAAAAACAGGATACCAAACCCTCAGAACTTTTGTGTTCCCTTGCAAATGACTTCATCGTGACCCCAGCTGGGCTCAGAAAGTTACAGTACAAACAAAAAGCAGCAGAACAGTTGACAGGTGTACACTACACAATAAAATAGACACATGAACACTGCACAGAAGACAGGCATCGGTGCTGAGGGATAGAGGGAAAGGGGTGTGTGCTGGCCCAGGGATTGGGAGGGTAGGTTGGGGACTTATGCCTAATGGATGATGGTTCTGGGATTGTAGTGGTGGGGTGGTTAAATATTTTTCAAAAGCAGCAATAAATGACTGATTTTGCAAATTGAGTAAACATGTGCATCTTTATGTATTGTTTGAAGCCTGAGGGTATGCTGTCAGGGACTAAGACAGAGAGAGGCCCCATAACTGAAATGTCTGTGTGGCTGATGATAACCCAATGACATTTTTCACCTGCAATAGATTGGTGAAACTTGAGACAGCAGGAAGTGAAGAGCCGTTCACTCAAATCTGAATCGCAGACGAGCATTTGTTTGCGTACATTTGTGTATGTGCGAGACGCTGACAAAACCACAGAAAACTAATTCCGAAAGAAGAAAACAGCTAGGACAGGTTTAATATTTCAAACAATAATTGTTAATATCAGCCACTAATTCCAGCTGGGTTCGTCATTGGTTTCTTTGAAGTGATTTTAATTTATCTTATTAACATGGTAGTAATACAGTACATACTGCAGCAAGCCTTAGACCTTAAGTGCACAACCTACTGCAAGCTCTTACAAGTTTAGCAGGTGGTAAATCCCCAGCTAACCTCTACACAAATAAATAAGCTCTAAAATAAATCTCATGCATGAAATGATGATCTCGTGTCATAAACTATTGAAAACTGTTAGCTGCAGATTCTGGTTAGCCACTGCGTGTTGGTTAACCACTACAGGCAGCTAACAAAACTCATTCATTGTAATAGGTTAATCTAAAAATGATCATGCTCCATAAACTTCATGAAACAAATGTGTTTTTAGTCAGAACTACTCAGTGTTAACACATTTCTCAGGTACAACTTTAGATGTTTTTAAGTGCATAACATGGAGGGGTCTTCACTCATCAGTGGTGGCTTGTGGTTGAGTAGTCACACAATGCTATGGGAGTTCATGAATCATTGACGTCAGCAGCCTCTTTATTTTAGGTCAAATGACTCATAACAGAAAAAAACAAAAGTAGCAGAAGAACACTCTTGCAGAAAACCTGCAGGAAAAGCCTGGTTGCTGCAGAGGCACATTTGCAGGAGTAACAACTCAAAATTTAACAGAGGACCTGTACTGCACTCCCAACTCTGCAAACACTTCAGAATGTTCTGCCTCTATGTCTCTGTACTGATCGTGGGATACAAGTGTCAAACTTATTTCAGCATTATTATACGGGTCTCTAGAATGTTGAGAGAGGCTCCGTTCACTTTCAATGGGCCTCCTCAACGTTCGCAGGTCAGTTATTTTTGAATAATGACTGCTGAAAAACTATAATGACCGCTGTCAATGGCAACAGGTTTTTTACTTGAGTCTCTGGATCATTCCGCGGCAATCCGCCCATAGAGATAAACAATGAATTGTTGAAAGGGAACGGAACAGCTACGTTCTATAGAATGTTTTAAATTGAAGTTTCTTTGCGAAGTATTTGTTTCTCCGTAGAAGCCATGTAACGTTAAAGGAGAAATTGGGTGTGATGAGGAAGTATATTGTAACATCATAAAAAGTTGGAACACTTGCCGGGATCAGAATTTTGGTACATTCTTGCAGGCTGGAGAAAACCACTTGCAAGTTGTAGATTCCAGTGGCACCCAGCTTGGTGGTTAGTATAGCCAACTCGCTGTTTTAAACCAAAGGCTCAAGATAGCCCCACACTTTGTTTATAGTATAATGACAGTTCCAACATATAAAACTAGGCATTGAAAACTCTGGGTGCCCCCAGAGGCTACAACTATCAAGTGGTTTTCTCCGGCATGCACAAACGTCTCAAAATTCTGCTCCCCGGCAAACGTTCCAACTTTTAATGATGTTGCAATATACTTTAGGTCCTTATCACAACAAATTTCTCCTTTAACAAATAAAATGTAAAAAACTTTTCTGTAAAATAATTATATCGTCCTGTTGGAAATGACCCGTATAAGAAGCGGTCTCCGGTTCCTCCACTCAGGAAATATTTTTCTCTATGCCAGCTTGGTCATGAAGTAAACTACGTCACAGCAGACGTCATAACTCCCGCCTTTTGCTAGCTGATTGGCTCGGGTTCAATGTGGTTGAAGTCAAAGGTCAATGGGTGGGATTCCAGACAGGGTTGTGGAGGGAGATGCCAATCGAGCAGAAGTACGTAGGAAGGCAGTGATCTGGCTAATCATCATGCAATTTCTGCAGCGACTAAATCCTAGCCTTAACGCATTTGTTTTCACCCTAATTCTAACTAGGGACACATGTTGTTTTGAACCAGCAAAGTACTGATTGTATGTGTGGATTTACATCGAGAAATTAGATGGTAAAAATATAAGAGGAATGAAATTACCCAACGGCCACAAAGAAATCAGACCAGGACAATGTTTAAAAATGTACAATACTACTGTATATTGCTCAAATTAATACTGTCAGGGGTTGTAATGGCTACAAAATTGAGATGATGGAAAATCATATCAAAAGCTATTAATGCAAAAAAAAATTACTCAATTTAAGATGAGAAGCACAAAATTCAACAGATTAAGAAGGCTGACACAAATAAATTACACAGCAAGGCATGCCATCAGATTACACACATCATCACTACCAAATATAAAACATAAAAACCCCTCTCATGTTGTGGCACAGAGCTTATGTTGGCATGAATATAATATGTGATCCCAATACATCGGTCACAATGCAAAAACGCAGAACGAAGTAAAAATGTTACAAAAAGATACGTATTCACGATTAACATAATTAATTTCTAATGCACATTTCTTAATGTATTATGACAGGTCAAGGGTTTTACTAGAAAATCTATAGAATCTGCAATTTCCAGTGCATTCTTTAAATTCAAAGGTGTCTGCAATATTATCATATACAGTATGGTTTCAGGATCTAATACATCTGCTACAGTTTGAGTCCATCACCACTTGTGCTGTTGAAACAGCGGGCTTTCTCAGGATTCAGAATCTTCCATTTGCTATGTTTGCCTTTACGGGCAGGGATCAATTCAATCAGTTGTGATCAGTTCCTGCAGCAACTCCCATCCAAGCACTTGCTTAGCCGACTCTGGTCTACCAGTCTTCCCTTTTCACCAATTTCACAATATTTCCCTCTTTGCCATCAGATAGGCAAGAGTCAAAGGCCCTCACACAACTTTCTGGGTCTATCAATCAAAACAATGAAAAGCACAAGTGTTACATGATTGGCATGACACCACCAGTGGCAGAGTATAATGGTACAAAACAACATTATTTTAAAAAACAAACATGAATTAGTATGTTTGTATCTCAATTTGAATCTCAATTAGTGATAGCCATAATTCTAATATAAAAAAAACAAGTACACAACAAAAGCAACATCTGATCATATTAATGGTTTCAGTTGTGATGACAAATGCAAATGTCTCTGATGAACAAAGAATAAACAACCTACCATTTGTTGTTTTCTAGGGGTGTTTCTGGG
>JAODXP020001426.1:10000-22541 GCA_027497455.2 Sardinella longiceps | reverse complement strand
TGTGTGTGTGTGTGTGTGTGTGTGTGTGTGTGTGTGTGTGTGTGTGTGTGTGTGTGTCTGTCTGACTGTCTGTCTGTCTGTGTGTGTGTGTGTGTATGTGTGTGTGTGTGTCTGTCTGTGTGTGAGTGTGTGTGTGTGTCTGTCTGTGTGTGAGTGTGTGTGTGTGTGTGTGTGTGTGTGTGTGTCTGTCTGTCTCTGTGTGTGTGTGTGTTGTGTGTGTATGTGTGTGTGTGTGTGTGTGTGTGTGTGTGTGTGTGTGTGTGTGATAGTTTGCAAGCCTAAATGAAGTAGATTGTTTAAAGAGTATTAACATAGTGGCTTAATTTATTATTGTTGGAAGAAGAAGAAGAAGAAGAAGAAGAAAGCGAAGGTTAAAAGAACAAAGAGTTTCTGTCTCGGCTGATATGTTTGCCGTATTATTGATTTGTCTTGTGTGCTGCGGCTGCACGCAGACCATTTAAAAATGGTGATGAATGTGTTTGCAAATGATGTTTTTACAGCAGGCATAAATAACTAATCCATCCAGTTTCACAATATAACGGTGACGCTGCCGTATTTCATTGTCTTCATCCAGCCTGGGAAAGTTTAATCTGCCACTGGCTCTCTGCAGGCAGGGTGTCAGCGCTGACACTAAATTACCATGTCCTTCTCCACCCCCGTTAGCCCAGCGCCACGCATGGGCATCGCCACCGCCATCACCTTTTACCTCGCCTCTGCCTTTCACACTTTATGGACCCCGCAAGTTAACTTTCTTTCAATTAGTGCTTGCTGTGACAAGAGCAGCGCTAATAGTTTTTACAGTAGGATCAGGGTCAGATTCAGCCTCACAAATAACAATTACGAGAGTGACTCTCTCTCTTTCCCTCTTTATCCATCTCTCTCACAAATAACAATTATGAGAGTAACTCTATTTCACTTAGTAGGAATCTCTCTCACACACACACACACACACACACACACACACAAATAGCAATTATGTTACTCTATTTCTCTCAATAGAAATCTCTCTCTCTTTCTCTTTCTCTCTTTAGGGATATCTCTCCCTCTCTCTTTTGCTCTCTCTCCATCTGTTTATGGCACAGTGTAACTAGTGTGTGTGTGTGTGCGCTTGTGTGTGTGTGTGAGTGTGTGTGATCTAAGTCTACCCCAGCCAAGGTATTTATGTTTTTCTTTTCATTTGGCAGAGGGACTACACCAGCGCCACAGCCACCGCCAGGCTCATAGTCATGAACTTCACACAGGCCACGGAATAAGCTATTAATGCTTGGAGTGGATCTGAATCACGGGGCAGAAAGACAAATTATTTTTGCACTTGTGCTGCATTTGGGAGAGGAGCGGGCAAACGGGCCCAGCGGGCGATTTGGGCTGTTGCGTACCCGCCTAGTTGTTATTCAGGTGAGGTTTCCATGGCGAGGTTTCCGTGGCGAAGTAAATAAATAGTCCGCTGGGAAGGATAAGAATTTTTCGAGCCAGAATTTGAATCAAGTGGAATAAGCTTTGCCTCTTCAGTACACACAGAGAGAGAGAGAGAGAGAGAGAGAGAGAGAGAGAGAGAGAGAGAGAGAGAGAGGGGTCTATGATGATTAAACATAAACATCTCCAAAATAGAAAATGCAACACTATGATGTTTTTCATACCGCAGCAGAAGTTATGAATGAATATTTTGTAGCACATGTGTTACATTGGCTGAGGTTGATAAATCTCAGTTAAATATTCATGGGCCCGGAGCTCACAGCCAGTTGTAATGGGACTTATTTTACAGCATGCGGTTAACATGGAGCTAACGGCTAATGGCTGAGATGCATATCTTAAGGCCCTGTTGGCTTTTATCTCAGGCAGCTCGAAAGACAACTAAGATCTCATTCCAAATGGAAACAGAAGAGACCAGAGCTTCTGTTGGGCTTTTAATTTGGTGGGGCATAATTCTCTTTGGGTGATAATTGACAGCCAGTTCTTGCCGTTCCAGAGAAGGGTAATTTCCACCGTCAGATTGGAGGTCGCCTGAGGGACAGAGGAGCTGTTAGCTGCCTGCTAGACTCTTAGCATCAGATAGACACACACACACACACACTCAGGGGGCTGCCGTCTTATAGCACCTGTTTGTATTCCTTACGGCACGTGGACCCAAACACATGTTCAAATGTGTAGCTGTGACTTTCCAACACATGTCTGTATTCTTTCATGGGAACACAGAGGAGAAAGAGAAGAGGACACAGCGGAGAAACAAGACACACACACACACACACACACACACACAAACAGAAACACACACACATTCTTTTCACATGTGCTCATTATACACTTGCCACACAGTGTCATCACACAGACTCCACACAATTATTCACCTCACACACACACACACACACACACACACACACACACACACACACACACACTCACACACACTCACACACACACACTCTCGAGCACACACATACATGCACATTCTCTCTCTCTCTCTCTCTCTCTCTCTCTCTCGAGCACACACACACACACATTCTCTCTCTCGAGCACACACACTCACACACACACATTCTCTCTCTCACACACACACAGACACACACACAAACACACACTGTGCATCATTGTTTGCTCATCAGCGCAGCAGAGATGGAGGAGGATGCCCATACTAATGCGATACTCTGGAGCACAAACACTGAGAGTAACTTATCACTTCTGTCAGAGCCCACACCAGCGCTCGTTTGTAGAGCCGCTCGTGATGCATCGGACCTGTCCTCAGCATCTCACGATCTCACTCAGCCCACAAATAACCCAGCATGGGTTAGCTACTTTACGCCTTTGACCAGTGACTGTCTGTTAGAGCCGCTCGTGATGCATCGAACCTGTCCTCAGCATCTCACAATTTCACTGAGCCCACAAATAACCCAGCATGGGTTAGCTACTTTAGGCCTTTGACCCAGTGCCCTGTCACTAAGCTGCTTCCATCCTGACTGTGCTCGGAAATGTGGAACACTAACTTTGGAAGCCACATTGAGATTGACACTGAATCAGAGAGATTTCCATCTGCAAAATACATCTACACAAAACACATTAATTTTATACAATTTTATATAAGGGTATAAGGAGAATATTACTATTAGAATATTATAATATATGAGGAGGATATTATAAAAATGTTAATGAGTTAACTAAGGATAGCAGATTGTGATGGACATACAGCCATACAGGATATATAGCCTTGGTCGATTTGACCACTCACGGAACCCGCAACTTTCTCAGCTACTACAAGCCCGCAGCATTCTAACCACCGACCAGGCTTCCAACACAGTGGTTAGAAGCGTTCCTAATGATAAGGATGTGAGGATTTATCACATACTGCTGCCAGCTAGCCCAGGCACCCGTTCCACAGATTCATGGTCACAGAGTAAAACAGTTACTCACAGAAATATCCCCCTCTCTCTCTCTCTCTCTCTCTCTCTCTCTCTCTCTCTCTCTCTCTCTCTCTCTCAGCTCCAACGGCTCTCTATCACAGACACACACTCTCTCTCTCTCCCTCTTTCTCTCTGTTCTTTATCTCTCTCTCTCTCTCTCTCTCTCTCTGTTCTTTATCTCTCTCTCTCTCCTCTCTCTCTCTTTCTCAAAGAGTGGGCAGCCTCCTTTCTGTCAGCAGTCAGAGAACATCACCTGGAGCTTCAATAAGCACACAGATGTAGGCTATAGCCTACTGTACATTTCTGCCAACGTTTCGGTCTCATCCACAGGAAGGAACCTGCATCTTTCATCGTCTCCTTTAGAGAGCTGTTCACTTCTCATAGATTTCTCTTTCATACAGGAGGGAGGGAGGCAGATGTACCCTCATAGACTTTAAAGCAATATACCGGAGTAAGTTTAAGCATTAGCCCTGCTGCAAGAGCCTTTTCACAGCAATATATTTCGCATGAACTGAAAGAATTTTGAACAGCATAGACCTAACGTGAACGCAAAACACTTTATATTGAGTCAATGTAAGTTCAGATCTTACTTTCGGTTTCCAACAGTCAGGTCCCATTGATTCAGTGTAAAGTGCCTGTTCGCTTCTGCGTTTGGTCTGTGCTTTTCCAAATAATTTTGTTCCACTCGCTAACTAGCTCATTTAGCAAGCTCTTTCAACAGGGCTATGCTTTAATTCACTCCAATATTTTCCTTTAAGCCTCCCAGCATGAGAGAGGAGAACGCTGGTATACAGTAACATACAGTAGACTACTAGCCTGGCACGCCCTCCCAGTGACGTAACACCTTCGGCGTCTCTGTCGCTGTTCTGGCCAGCTCCTGAATGGGCAGGACTTCTGAATTCCCCCAAACTGGGGAACTGCCCCCCTCTGGTCAAGAACCAATCAACTTTGAGCAGCTCCAACGGCTCCCAGTCCTGTTCAAGCAATTCCCTTCGCGTCACATACGTCAGAGGAAAGATAATCCAGCGGCTTAAGTCCATATTTAGATGGAATCGTTCACTTTGCGATACAAGCGCCAAATTTGCCATGAGTAATGATTAGGACCTCCTTTATCAAAAAAGCTCGTTGGCCACTTGAAAATCCAAGATGGCGGCCATTTTTCAAGATGGCCGACATGAAATTTGAGAAAATCGTTAACTTTGCTCTACAAGCTCCAAATTTGGCATAAGTAATGACTAGGACCTCCGTTATCAGAAAAGCTCGTTGGCCACTTGAAAATCCAAGATGGCAGCCATTTTTCAAGATGGCTGCCATATGAAATTTGAAAAAAAAAAAATGTTCACTTTACGATTCAAGCTCCAAATTTGGCATGAGTAATGACTAGGACCTCCGTTATCAGAAAAGTTCATTGGCCACTTGAAAATCCAATATGGCCACCATTTTTCAAGATGGCTGCCATATGAAAAAAGGGTCTTCAGTGTAGAAATGACAAATTAATTGGTACCCATACAATTCCAATATTCTATAAGCCTAATTAGATATTAGGTTTTAACTCTGCAAAACTGCTGTCTGTGGTCTATGCAATCTTTTTATCAATAATTGAATTGAATTAGTGGTGTGATTGGTTTTGCTTCGGCACAGCATTTTCTAACATCAACCAGTAGCAAACTGAGGCATTTGAGGGAGGCGGGTCAACCATGCGCTTTGAGAAACGTTATACGGGCTCTTGGTCAGACCAAAGTCTCGTAGAGCTTTGAAAGTCGATGGCAATCAGGCTAGTGGGCTACAGAAGAAGCGTATGCTACAGCAAGGCATACTGGTTCTCACTGACTGAGCCAGTCAGGTAGACAGTGCTGCTTGTGGTTCAACTGTTCCAGTTGTCAAACTGGATATGAAGTTGGGAAAGGAAAGGGGAGAGACTGTGTGCTTTGGCAGCTTTAAGTAGTAAGAACCGATCGGGAGTAGCACCCTGAATTTTGTTGTGTTCATACACTGTAGCAATGCAATGACAAATAAAGCCTCTATTCTATTCTATTCTATTCTATTCTATTCTATTCTATTCTATTTATACTCATCTCTACAACACAGGGAATAACTTAGGGAGTTACTATAAGTTTTTCAAGTAGAGATACTATTGAATAAAATATATATTTGAATAAAGAATATATTTTATAGAAAGAGTCCTCTAGTCTCTGGAGAGATTCAGAATACCTCAATTATGTTATGTAAATGTTGGGTATCAAAATAAATGAAAATCACCCCAGGCCTGTAGAAGGAACATATTTTCAAGAAATAGTCTATGCATTTCTATAGTTACATTTCTTAAATAAATAACGCAACTGCATATGTGTGAGATGGCTTGATGAGTCAAAAGAACTACTGGCTCTAGCTAAGTAAGTAAGTAAGTAAGTGCTCTGTGCGAGCGTCTGAAAAGACACTTTTAGTAACATTTTTTACCATGGAGTTTGTGTTAACTTAGTGAAACCAATTATTTTGATGTGATTCGAAAACAAGTCAAACTTCAAGCAAACCATTTGGGATCTTATCAGCCTGTAATCCAATATCTAGGTTGCAGTGAAAATACAAAACAAACAAACAAATCTACAACCAAAATGACATTGCATACTGTAGGCTGAACGAACGAACGAAGGAAGGAATGAAATCTTCCTTGGAGCAAAACAAGCGGTATTTCTCAGTAGGTTTAGCCTAATTAGTCTGAAAGGAATGAATTAGTTTGTGTTTTCCTGGAAAAAGATAGCAGGAAGCCACCAGCGGTGGCGTGTAATCCATGCAAATGACGGCGATACGCATCCTTGGCCCCGCTGGACGCCACCCAGGGGAACACCAGGTTTTCTATCTGACCTGTGGAAATGAACTGGCCTCACTAGGGGAAGAAGGATGCAAATTGCATGGGTCATTATCTGCAGGAGATGAGGGAAAGTTTGTTGTGGAGCCTATTATAGTGTGTGTGTGTGTGTGTGTGTGTCTGCGTGTGCGAGAAGGAGAGAGAGAGAGAGAGATTGAGAGAGACAGCGACACATTACTCTTTCCTTGTCCTCAAACAGATATTGTATTGTTGTATATCAGCTTTGGCAGGAACCATATACCTACATCCACACACACGCACACACACACACACACACACACACACACACACACACACACACACAGCCTACACACTTTCCTGGTCTGTGTCAACGAGAGAAAGGAGAGACAGAGTCTTCCTGCTAATGACATGCTGATGATCCATCTGAAATGACGCATCCTGTGATGCAATGCAATTTCTATTCTATTCTATTCTATTTCAAACAAACATAAACACCAGCATCTGTGGCATCATTTCCACAATTATCAATTGAACTCGCATAACATAGATCATACCTGGGCAAACTAAGGCCCGGGGGCCAGATGCGGCCCGTGGAGCTGTTTAATGCGGCCCGTGGAGCCTTCCCAAAATAAAATAATTTCTCATTTAGTCATGGTGACTTAGATCATAGGCCTTATTTATCAAATGTGTTGTATTCATGAAATGCAAATTCCACCCTTTTAAAACTGCATATTAACATGTCCTCTGAAGAAAGTGGGGCTACTGGCTTGAGCCAATCTACCGACATCAGTTGGTAACTGTTAACACCCGGCCCAATGTGGCCCCTTGGCCAAAATAATTGCCCACCCCTGACATAGATGTTAGATGTGTTTTGTAAGTGCTTTGTAAGAGATGAGCTCCGTCAGAAATCCTGCCCGGCGGTTCCTACTGTCTCCTGGTTGGTTCGTCAATTACATTTGGGTCTTGAAATCCCTTTATATGGGCGCGATCTCAGATGCTTGTGCTCCAGGGGGCGCTGTATCTGACATGAGTGAGGTTAGTCCCCTCCCACAGCCACCCAAAGCACACAAGGACAGAGACACAAAGACAAGCCAACTGGGCTTGAACGTCTTTAGGTGTACAGATAACTATTCTCTTTTCTATTCATCCAACAACACTGAAGTTATTTTTTCCTTTATTGCTGTTGTTTTGTTTTGTTTTGTTTTTAAAGCACATCATCTAACATTAAATGAAAAGCTTTCTGTGTTGATACATAGAGATTTAATTATGTGTACTGATAGACAGTGCCTGAATGGGGTGACTTATTCTGCTGGGTTGAAATGAGTGTAAATACTGAGTGTTTTATAAATGTTTTATAAATAGTACAAGCTGGTAGCGAGCAGACCTCATCCATGTCTTGAGCTTAGCGTTACCTTCCAGGCAGCGCAGCCTTCAAAGCACTACTATGTGTGTGTGTGTGTGTGTGTGTGTGTGTGTGTGTGTGTGTGTGTGTGTGTGTATGTGTATGTGTGTGACCCCACTCACATATTCTCATAGGCACATGCACATACTAAAGGGTACATCAGTAGTGTAATGGACACACACACACACACACACACTGAATGCTAAAAAAAACAAGGTCATCTGTACATAGTACTGCCCCTGAATCTGGAGTTAGCTACAACACACACACACATACACACACACACACACACACACACACACACAGAGAAAGAGAGAGAGAGAGAGAGAGAGAGAGAGAGAGAGAGAGAGAGAGACACACACGCGCGCACACACACACACACACACAGACACAGCACACACACACACACACACACACACACACACACACACACACACACACACACACACACACACACACACACACACATATAAATAGGCTGCATTCCAAGTCTTGAAAACATCATAAGTTTGTTTTGTTTAAACTTTTTGAGGCATTGGTCACATTACTCTGGCTGTATCATGCACAGTATAAGGACAGAAAATTCATTTTACCAACCCCAGTATGAGGTATGAGGATTACTATAGGATATATTATTATTATTATATAATATATTATAAAGAATAATATTACCCTCCTCCATACATACACCTCCTCCAACACAGACACATCAGGATTGAAATTACATGATGATTGAAGTTAAAATTACACTCAAATCTTTCCTTTTGTTGATATTGATATAGGCAATATCTTTAATATATCATTATAAGTCTGTGAGTTCTAGAGATGAGCAAAGTTGATTGAGCCGAGGGGTGGGGAACTCACTCTTTGTCTTCATCACTGTTCTCTGTTCTTTAGGCCCTCAGACCTTTAGGTCTGCCTGTGCAAATATGGCTCAAATCTGGCTCAAATCTTATTTTCCGAGAGGCTCCAATCCTGTACCTGTCCTCGACTGGAACTAGATGTAATCTGCTGGAGAGATGTTTGTTTGCTGCAGTCTCTAATATAGTCTGTCTCCGTCTTACTGTATATAACTGGGCAGGGCCGTTACAACAGGACAGGCAAATTGGGCACCTGTGACCAAGAACGACACACCTGAGCTTCATACTGGTCTATGAGGGACCTGGGGGACCGGTAAAGACTAGACCGTAAACCTTTATCGTACGTTCTCACAAAATCTCATGGTTACAGTTCCAAAACCAAATAAAAACAATACTAGAGGGGGGTTTGTGGGAGTTCCCGAGATTTGTGCAATGCAATTTCTAGTTTCTCAACTATTTCAAACAAACATAAACACCAGCATCTGTGGCATCATTTCCACAATTATCAATTGAACTCGCATAACATAGATCATACCTGGGCAAACTAAGGCCCGGGGGCCAGATGCGGCCCGTGGAGTTGCTTAATGCGGCCCGTGGAGCCTTCCCAAAATAAAATAATTTCTCATTTAGTCATGGTGACTTAGATCATAGGCCTTATTTATCAAATGTGTGGTATTCATGAAATGCAAATTCCACCCTTTTAAACCTGCATATTAACATGTCCTCTGAAGAAAGTGGGGCTACTGGCTTGAGCCAATCTACCGACATCAGTTGGTAACTGTTAACACCCGGCCCAATGTGGCCCCTTGGCCAAAATAATTGCCCACCCCTGACATAGATGTTAGATGTGTTTTGTAAGTGCTTTGTAAGAGATGAGCTCCGTCAGAAATCCTGCCCGGCGGTTCCTACTGTCTCCTGGTTGGTTCGTCAATTACATTTGGGTCTTGAAATCCCTTTATATGGGCGCGATCTCAGATCCTTGCACTCCAGGGGGCGCTGTATCTGACATGAGTGAGGTTAGTCCCCTCCCACAGCCACCCAAAGCACACAAGGACAGAGACACAAAGACAAGCCAACTGGGCTTGAACGTCTTTAGGTGTACAGATAACTATTCTTTTTTCTATTCATCCAACAACACTGAAGTTATTGTTTCCTTTATTGCTGTTGTTTTGTTTTGTTTTGTTTTTAAAGCACATCATCTAACATTAAATGAAAAGCTTTCTGTGTTGATACATACAGATTTAATTATGTGTACTGATAGACAGTGCCTGAATGGGGTGACTTATTCTGCTGGGTTGAAATGAGTGTAAATACTGAGTGTTTTATAAATGTTTTATAAATAGTACAAGCTGGTAGCGAGCAGACCTCATCCATGTCTTGAGCTTAGCGTTACCTTCCAGGCAGCGCAGCCTTCAAAGCACTACTGTGTGTGTGTGTGTGTGTGTGTGTGTGTGTGTGTGTTTGTGTGTGTGACCCCACTCAGATATTCTCATAGGCACATGCACATACTAAAGGGTACATCAGTAGTGTAATGGACACACACACACACACACACACACACACACACACACACACACACACACACACACACACACTGAATGCTAAAAAAAAACAAAGTCATCTGTACACAGTACTGCCCCTGAATCTGGAGTTAGCTACAACACACACACACATAGACACAGACAGTCACACACACACACACACACAGAGAGAGAGAGAGAGAGAGAGAGAGAGAGAGAGAGAGAGAGAGAGAGAGAGAGAGAGACACACACACACACACACACACACACACACACACACACACACACACACACACACACACACACACACACACACATAAATAGGCTGCATGCCAAGTCTTGAAAACATCATAAGTTTGTTTTGTTTAAACTTTTTTGAGGCATTGGTCACATTACTCTGGCCTTATCATGCACAGTGTAAGGACTGAAAATTCATTTTACCAACCCCAGTATGAGGTATGAGGATTACTATGGGATATATTATTATTATTATATATCATTCTAATAATCTATTATAAAGAATAATATTACCCACCTCCATACATACACCTCCTCCAACACAGACACATCAGGATTGAAATTACATGATGATTGAAGTTAAAATTACACTCAAATCTTCCTTTGTTGATATTGATATAGGCAATATCTTTAATATATCATTATAAGTCTGTGAGTTCTAGAGATGAGCAAAGTTGATTGAGCCGAGGGGTGGGGAACTCACTCTTTGTCTTCATCACTGTTCTCTGTTCTTTAGGCCCCTCAGTCTCCACAGAAAGTTTAAATTTGTTCAGGGTTGCAATTTCATCAGCTCAGCGTGAGAGCAACGACCTTTGCAGATTCATAATGTCTTTTCTTCACCATCTAGAAGCACTCTATAAATCTTAGGAGACTTTAAAAACTTTTCTGTGTTTGACATTGTATCAGACAGATGGACCACTAATCCAAGTAGTGGAGCCAGGAGAGTCAGGAGGGCCTAGGAGTATGAATGAAATCTTATGCTATACCCTGCACAGACTAAAGGTTTTATCACAAAATGCTGTTACTCTGAGTAAGGTCAGTGAACAAATGAATAGTGATTATGAATTATTCCATCATTCTAAAAAGTCTCTGCAACAGGATAAGACAGATTGGCTTTCTCTCTTAGACTTGTGTTAGCTGTATTGAGAATGTTATTAAAGGAATATTCCACCTCTTTTGGAAATTGGTTATTCACTCTCTTACCTGGAGTTATATATGTGGTGAAAGCATTCTGGTCTCAGTGTATGTGTTTTCCCTGTCCAGCAGCCCCAATTTTAGTTTTATTTTAGCTGTAGCCAAGCATAGGCGCTGGAATGTAAAGTTGCCAGATAGCAACTCTTTCACTACTTTACTTTCCAGTGCCTATGCTAAGCTAAATGTAAAATAGGAAAGCACATGCACCCATAACTCCAGGTAAGAGGGTGAATAACCAATTTTCATGAAGAGGTGGAATATTCCTTTAAATTCCTGGAATGAGTTTTCTATTGAGTAACATGTACTGCACAACCTTCATAAACTCAGAACTGTGCTGCAGTGGCAAGGCCAGTCCTGTATGGAAGACATGCCATGTAGATCTATTGCACCGCTATCAGTATTCCCCGCACATGTAGATCCATATGGCTGATATCAGTATTCCCTGCACATGTGGCTTTCCTCAGCCCCATCCCCATCCTCGTCCCTGCATGTAATGCTCTCAGTTAGAGTCACGGGACACCTCTAGGTTTACCTGTACAAATCTGACTTAAATCTTATTTTCCGAGAGGCTCCAATCCTGTACCTGTCCTCGACTGGAACTAGATGTAATCTGCTGGAGAGATGTTTGTTTGCTGCACTCTCTAATATGGTCTGTTTCCGTCTTACTGTATATAACTGGGCAGGGCTGTCGCAACAGGACAGGCAAACCAGGCAATTGCCTGGGGCCCCAGGCTGATAGGGGCCCCAAGGATTGGCTGTTTGATCGTTTTAGTAGTTTAGTTAGTGGTGTTTTTCAATAAAATGTGACTTTGGACTGGAGTTAGACAACTTTAAGTTCAACACAAAATGCTTAAAGATTATAATAATGTGGTTAATCTGGTGTTTATGGGAAGTGAAGGGCCCCCATGTCCTGTTTACTTGGGGCCCTATTACGGAGGGGCGACCTGAGGTTCCGACAAACACAACATTGGCTTTGTTGTCTAGGAGATATAATATTACTGACCCTGCCGTTTACCACCCCTGTAATCTAAAATGTATGCGATAAACGTGTAAGTCAGCGCGTTTGAAGCTAAACGTGGATGTGTGACCCAGGAGGAGTAGCTTACCTGGCTGGGGCCAGCCCTGATCTTTGGCGTCTTTGCCGGCAAACTCAAGCATTAGTCCTAGATAGTCCAAGTTTAGCACGATGGGTTGTGTTCTTGATGTTACTCGGTTGGTGGGCCAAAATGTTTTTAGATTATTGGTATAAGTAGGTCGTTTGGCATTGTTACTGGGCAACCGACATAACAGCGAGATTTCGACGTCATTTCCGGCCGTCAGCATATCCC
>JAODXP020001424.1:0-23453 GCA_027497455.2 Sardinella longiceps | reverse complement strand
GTTGCTCAGCTTGACTGCGCTTTCGTTACGAGTGGACAGGCTGAATTCTCTGTGCCTCCCAGCAGCGAAAACAATAACCCACCTGTATTATTCTCGCCCAAGCTGAAGCGTGGCGTTAAAGTATCGGTTGTTTGCCTGAGATCTTGACGGGCGTCACGTTGTGCAAGTAGCCTTCCACTGAGTTTGGACAGCACTCCTTCAAATTCTTGTTTGGCGGCTCCATTGTTGCAAGCTGTGCCTATGGCCGGGCCATGGGAAGACGTCAAACGATGTCTGGTGGACTCAATGGAGAAGACTTTGAAATGGTTGATTGGGGGGACAAAAGCCGTTCTGCTTACCTTGTTTGTTTGTGTCCAATGAAAAAGGCTCTGCTTAAAGGAATAGGCCACCCCAAAACGAAATTTAGTCTCTTACCATGTTCTCCTGTGTTGGATAAGTGACCAAAAGTGTTTTTCATTCACCCCCGTGGTTTTCCGTATCCAGAAGCGCAGCGTTGGCTTAGCTTAGGATAGAGCGCTGTAATTTGGAGTTTCCATTTAGCCAGTCGTTTTTAAAATAGTCATAAATGAACTCAAGATTTTCCCTAATTTCGTTGTTTCACCTGTACATTCAAACCAAGTACAAATGTCAATGCCTTTATCACGAAGGGTTTGCCTAGGAGTGACAAAGTCTTGGGACAAATATTCAGGCGAAAGCACAGGCAAAGCACCGCTGATAGGCGTCTTGGGTCTGTACTGCCTCTACACACACTTTAAATTGGATAAATGTCATGGGTGCAATATTTTGACTTATTTTGTAATTTCACTTTTGCTGTGTTTTATGTGTGCCGTGTCAACTTATTGATTGCTTTGTGTACTGTGTTTCACTTCCTCCTTGTGCTTCCTATGGTGCCCGTCAATGAGAGACAATGGACCCATTAACTCTCTTTGACGGACCATTCAGACGGGGCGGCAGGCCGACGGCAACGCTCGGCATTAACGTTCATATCAGCCAGTCATGTTGTGCAATTTCTGACGCTCTGTTCTGATAGCCCACCACTTGCCTACCGCTTCGAGGGCAGTCCTGTCGCTTGGTTCACCTTCCGGCAAAAGCTGCCAACTATTCTCCACCAGAATGACGAGCAAGCGGCAGCCTATCAAATGTTCTGTATACAAAGTTGGCGTGACAGACGATGGCAAATCAAAAAGTTCCTATGCAAATAAAGGTCAGAGACGCGGTTTTCAGAAGCTTTCATCAGGGTTCCCACGGGTCAGGGAATTTCTGGAATAACAGGGAGTTTCAATAAAGGCTGTTCCAGACAGGGGAAGTCGGGGAATTTTATCATTTTGCATGCAAAGTCAGGGAATATCAGGGAATTTGGTTAATACGTGTGTCTACACAGTAAATCTCTAGCTCAGGGCAGAATGGTCAATCACTAATCAACTTTCCAAAATCTTAATGTGAATGCTTGACTACCACAAAGTAGCTAATTGTGGAGCAACGGAGTGGTCATTTACATTAACATTACATACATTTGTGCATTTAGCGGACGCTTTTATCCAAAGCGACTTACATTTGTCAACTATCTATTACTTAGATAGTTGAATCTAAGTAGATTACTCATCGCCTCTCACTGGCGCTAACGTTAGTATTCCACTCCAAAGGAATTTATGCAACAGCGCAAGACTTTATTTCTCTCAACTCGCGGGAGAATTTAGCCTACATCATTCGCGGGCGTCCGTAAGTATAGAAGACGGTAGACTGTATTTTATTAGTTTAACGTTGAACAAACAAGTTACAAACTACATTGGTGGCTGCCGTTGCGAGATTGAAATCGGTCTGTCTGCTCTCAGCCTCCATGCACTTTCGTCATAGACTGTAGAAGGGAGCACGCGCAGCAATTGACCGGTTGGGCAAACCTGCTTGTTAGCGGTGTGTTGTTCGCCTGAAAGTCTGGAAATCTGGTAGGCCTACCTTTTTTGAACGAGATTTTAAAGAGTGAACAGACTACAGAATGAATGCGTTCACACAATCGTTCAGCAGGCAGTAATAATAGCCGACCTACGTTTAACTGTTTAAATTTCCTTTTTTTGTGTTATATGTTTTCTTTGGGATATTTTTCTGTTTTTTTTTTTGTTATCAATTAAATATGAACCTGTTGGAATGTCTTGCGCTATATGATTAGTTAATTGGAAGTGACGTCATGGTGGTTGTGTTTCACACGGACGCTTTTTATGTTGCACATGTGTCTCACCTGGGTGAGAACCTGAAAGCCAGCTCGCGGTCACGCCGGTACACCGCTGAGTTTGGAAGTTTTAACCTGTTCTAAATCTGTGCCTTGTGGATATATACAACCTGTTCTAAGTCTTTGCTGTGGATATTGGTCTCATTTCCCTCTTAGCTGATATGCAGCCAGCGAGGTATGTTAATGTTCTGTGATACTTTATTTCTTTGATTTATTTATTGTTTTGTTTGTTTGTTTGAATTGTCTACTTATTGTGTTTTTTTCTATACTGCTTTTAAACTGTTCGACGGTGGATTAAAGATGAATTAAAAGAGAAAAATAAATCCATCAGTAAATGAGAGCCTTGGCCTTGCGTGTTTCCTGGAGGGAAGTGATAGTCGAACTCGGAGCTGAAGCACCACGACCTGTTCACCTGGCCGTAACGCGGAGATTCGTCAGTCCGACAGCCGAAACTGATTCCGGGATTGAAAACAAGTTTCGCGGATTAAAGACTTTTTCCCGAAGACCTTTTTTTGCCGAAGAAGCCAGCGTTTTTGTTCCTTGCCGAGGATTAAGCCTACTGCGTGCATGGACTTAATTAAAGTTGGATGTGTAGCTACGTCTCAGCGATTGTGGAGGAACGGCGTGAAACAGATAAGCACCTCTTAACGCTATGTTTTCTTCAGACTGTTTTGAAATAAGACTCAATACTGAATGAGCACTTACTTGGGTTTATCGTGATTAACATACGGACCACATTTAAGAAGGACATTTTATTAATTAAAAGGGTGTTTCAAATGAATGAACGGCGTGAAACAGATAAGCACTTCTTAAAGCAATATTTCTTCAGACTTTGAAGTAAGATTCTTTACTAAATGAATAGGCTACTTACTTGTGTTGATCATGATTAACATACTCACCACATTTTAAGATGGACATTTAAAGGGGGTTTGGACAATGAAATAATTGAAAACAAGTAGTTTGCTTCATTTTGTTTTTTTTTTTGGTAAATTGATTCTGCTAACTTTTATAACTTGTAGCCGCTAACCATTGGGCTACTGATATTACCATAAGGGCCTGCAATTTGGATTGTGCTTTGACAATTAGCCTATTCATTGTTTTAAATCAATGATTTTTGTGAGGGGTTAAATCAAGCCTGCTTAGCCATTTATCCTTTGACTGTTTAGTAGCCCACTCTATTCTAGCTGACATAGCTCACCATGTCTCAATGTGGGGATGATAAAGACAAGTTAGCAGAGGGTCAGCCACTAGAAACTGTTAATGAATCACTAGCTAAAGAGCCAACAAATGAGCCTCAAGCTTTAAGGTTGCAAGAAGGCAATGAGCCTGATGTTGAAGAAGAGCAGATTGATAACTCAAATGCATTGGAACATCAAAATGAGCCTTGTAGAAGTGGCAGATCACGTAAATTGACCGAAAAGGGCAAAGACCTGCATACGGATAAGCTGAAGTCATTGCTGCTCCGTTTTTACAGTGCCTATGAATGTTGGAAGCAGGGGCGCCTGCAGGATTGAACTGTAGGGTACGCACAAATGCCCCGCGCAAAAAAAAAAAAAAAAAAAAAGTGTGTGCGTGCGTCAGCCATTCTTCTTTAGAAATCAACTTCAATACAACGTGAACTTGAACTTGAATTTCAAAATTGACCTACATGAACATTAACTCGCCTACATAGATTATGTACGATAAACTCGACAGTGAGCTTTTGTTGCATTCACACACATGCGCGCGGGCGGCACCTGCGTTACTTTAGGGGGAGAACCAACTTTTTCTGTCATTATATGGGAAGGACGTGTCTTGGACAAACGTCCTGAAGGTAGAGGACATCATGCATGTATGATGCATCAATTAGGTCTAAGCGCTTTGATGCTGTTGCTGTTGTTTTGAAATGTAGGCAAGCGAAGATTTCGCACAACCCAGGAAATTGTTTGTGAGATTGTCGGGTTGGCTTAACAATATTGTGAATGAAGTAGGCTATGCTTATTTCGAAGGAATTACTGCGTGGTGTAGACCCACACCAACTTCTTGCACTATAGCTGCCCGGTGAGGGACAGGGCCTCTCCCCCCTCCCCTTTGCCTTCCACTGGTGCGCAGAAACGAAGGGCGCCAACAACTCGCAAATGGCCCATTGTAAGAAAATTATAATGCATAGCCTAGGGTGATATCGGCGTGGCATGGGCACTCGCCAAAAAGGAAATAGGTAAATAGCCTACATGAAAACATTAATCACAAAAACACTAGAGCGAAATCGCATCATGTCGTCGATAGATACGACCATGCAAGCCTCCTAAAAATAAATTTGAAACATTTCAATAGGCTACTTCAGAACTTGACAAATCTCTACAAATGACAAATCTCTCCGCCCGATTCTCGCTTGCGCGTCTCTCTCTCTCTCTCTCTCTCTCTCTCTCTCTCTCTCTCTCTCTCTCTCTCTCTCTCTCTCTCTCTCTCTCTCTCTCTCTCTCTCTCTCTCTCTCTCTCTCTCTCTCTCTCTCCCCCAAGGTACGCACAGTGCGTACGCCTGGAGGCGCCACTGGTTGGAGGGTTATAACTAAAGTAGCAAAAAAGTCTGTGGAGCAGAATCATCCAAGTGAGCTTCTACAAGAACATGTGATTCGCATTGAAAAGGAATTGGCTGAACTTAGTAATATCTATGATGACTATAGAAAAATTGATGTTCCAACTCATGACATGCGCTATAAATTGGATAAAAGCTCCTCAATTACCAAAGTTACAGTAAAAAATGCCAAATCTCGAATTCAGGGGACTGATGAGGAGTTGGTTTGGCCTGATGCCGGCTCTGTCTTTGCATCCTCAGCCTCCTAGCATCTCTCTTCCTGTTAACAAGGGCTGTACAGGCAATTCCATTTGTTCTAACAACTCATTAGCAAAAAGACAAGAAGCTGCTGCAGAATATGCATGTACAAGAGCTGTTCTTAAGATCATGAGTGAGCAAGAGCTTAGGCAAGAGGAATTGGAAGCGCTCGAAGCTCAAGACAAGCAAATAGCTGCAGATCAGGAAGCAGCAGCATTAGCTCGGCGCCTCCAAGAGGAGCGAGAAGAGGTTGAACGAAGAATCAAAAGGCAAACTCAAGAAGCCGCCTTGCTGAAGAAACAACAGGAAGAGAGTGTTGCTAGAAGACAGTCTGTAGAAAACCTAAAGAGAGAGCTCGATCGTTTGGAAAGACTTAAGAGATTGAACGCTGCTAAGGCAAAGCTGCAAGTGTATGATGAAACAAGTGTTGATGGGGGTCAAGACCTTCACAAGCCAGTTGCCCCCATGGCTCTAAAGTCAGTTAACCAAATGGATCCTTTGTGCATTGTGCCGCCCAGGGAAGACGTGGCACCTAGGGAAGAAGTGCCACCCAGGGCAGACATGCCACCTAGAGGAAACATTTCCAATGAGACTCAAGATCTCGTTAGCGCTTTGGCAGAGGCTATATCATCAAATAGGCTACCGATTCCAGAACCAACAATATTTTGTGGTGACCCACTTAAATTCAATCACTTTAAGGTATCGTTTCAAACTTTAATTGAGAGGAAGAACATTCCAGACACAGAAAAGATTTTCTTTCTTGAGAAATATGTTGGGGGTGCAGCAAAAGAGGCCCTAGAAGGTCATTTCCTGCTAGAGTCAGAAGACTCATACAAATCTGCTTGGAATCTCCTTGATGAAAGGTACGGTCAGCCATTTGTTGTAGCCAAAGCCTTCAGAGATAAATTGTATTCCTGGCCTTGTATAGCTGCCAGAGATAGCATTGCATTAAGGCAATATGTGGACTTCTTGCGCAGTTGTCAATGTGCCATGTCCCGCAATAAATATTTGAATGTCCTTAACGATCCAGTAGAAAACCAGAAGCTTGTTGTCAAACTGCCTGAATGTTTGAGCCAAAGATGGAACAGAAGGGCCACGCTTTATCAATTGGAGCATGACGACTTTCCCAACTTTAGTTACCTTGTAACATTCCTGTCTATGGAGGCTAGCATTGCCTGTAATCCAGTAACCTCACATCAAGCTCTAGGAGAGCCAGAAAAATCCAAAACCAAGTATCAAAGCTCTGCTGCCTCTGAAAGTCAAGTCTTTAATGCTGAAAGTTTTAACACGAACATTAATGAGAACTGGGTCTCTTGCTTGTTTTGTAAGAAAAATGCACATAGCCTCCAGAAGTGTTTCAGATTTCTTGAGCGACCAGTCTCTGAGCGAGTCGCATTCATTCAGCAAGAGCAGTTGTGTTTTGGCTGCTTGAACCCGGGCCATCAATCAAGAAGCTGCAAGAGGCGGTTGAGTTGTGATTCCTGTTCTAGACGTCACCCCACTTGTTTGCATGAGGACCGTTCAGAGCAGATTTCCAAACCAGTTGATCTTCAAGAAGTTTCTGCTTCTCAAGACCTCACTGAAACCATTTCTTTCAGAACCTTAAAGAATGGTAAAAGTATTCAAACTTCAGCAATAGTTCCAGTCATTGTGTCAAGTGATTCAGGCAGAGAAATTGTTCTTTACGCTCTGTTGGATTCACAGAGTGACTCCTCTTTTATTCTAGAGCATGTGGCAGATGCTTTAGATATGAAGACGGAACCCATAAAGCTGAAGCTATCCACCATGTCTTCAAAGGAAACCGTTGTCAGCTGCAAGGGGCTCAAGGGTGTGCAAGTAAGAGGGTTGTATTCCACCAAGAAGTTAACTGTGCCAACAGTGTACACCAGAGAATTTATTCCTGCAAATAGATCACATATTCCCACTCCTGAGACTGCGAAGGCGTGGCCACATCTTGAGCATCTTGCAGCGCATATTGCCCCACAAAGACAATGTGAAATCGGCTTGCTGATCGGGTACAATTGCCCACAAGCTCTAATGCCCAGGGAGGTTGTGTGTGGAGAAGAAAATCAGCCGTTTGCACAGAGGACTGACTTGGGCTGGAGCATTGTGAGTTATGGTGACCCAGGTAAACACTATGGCAACGCACTTGCTGTGAGTCACCGTATCCTTGTGAGACAAGTAATTCCGCAAATGAAGGTACCAGATCAGCTCAAAGGTGAAGTCCATTTGGTTTCTCGGACCCAGATGAAGGAAACGATCGCTCCTGATGTCATGAAGATGCTGGAGTTAGATTGCAATGAGCGGGTAGAGGAAGATTCCTTCTCTCAAGAGGATGTCTTGTTCTTGACAAAGTTAAAGAGTGGAAGTAAGCATAAATCAGATGGTCATTTTGAAACCCCTGTCGGAGGAGATGCCAAGGTGGGAGAAGTCATTGGGGGTGATCCAGAACTTAAGGTTGTCCAGGTGCATAGTCCGAAGCGGTATGTTAAAAGATTCAAGGGACATAAGTTTGACCCAAGCCGTGCCACTAGTATTGAAGAAAGACATGAATCAGAGATGTTCATTATCAAGTTGGCTCAGAAGAAAGCATGTAGCAAGGAAATGGGAAGTCTTCAAGGAAATAATGAAGTTTTAACTAAGGACAGAGCCAATAGGCTGCATCAGTTAAATGCATTGAAGGAGTTTCAAAATAGTGACGAGTTGAAGGCCTATGGATGTGAATTTGCCATGAACATCCCTTCCTCTAGCCACATGGGGAGCATATGGGAAAGACCGATAAGGACAATTCGAAATGTGTTAACCGCAATTTTTGATTCATCTGGAAAGAGACTTGATAGTGCTTCATTGAAAACATTTTTGTATGAAGTAATGGCCGTTATAAATAGCAGGCCATTGACAACCGAACACCTTAACGATCCAACAAGCTTTGAACCACTCACACCAAATCCCATCTTGATGATGAAATCCACCATTCTGTCTCCCCCTCCTGGCCAGTTTGTAAGTCAGGATCTGTACCTGCGCAAGAGATGGCAGCAGGTACGGTTTTGGAAAACCAATTCTGGGCTAGATGGAAAAGAAAATGTCTATAATGTACAACAAAGGCAAAAGTGGCAAATGTATAAGCAGAACACAAGAGTCAATGACAGTGTTATTCTTCAAGAAGATAATTCCTCTCAAAATCAAGGAAAATAAGCTAGGGTGGTTGAAGTTTATCCTAGTTCTGATAGAAGAGTGTGAAAGATTAAGCTATTGATGAGTGATTCAAGTTTGTACTATTCAGGGAAATGTACTTCCAAGATTGTTTTCTTGACAGACCTGTTCACAAGACTGTTTTCCTGCTTGAGGCTCAGTAATGCAGTATTTGCACATAGGCTATTTGAGATCATACGGTCATGAGTTTAATGTATCTCCAATTAAATCATTGTATGATTTGGTGGGAGTTTAACTGTTTAAATTTCCTTTTTTGTGTTATATGTTTTCTTTGGGACATTTTTCTGTTTTTTTTTTTGTTATCAATTAAATATGAACCTGTTGGAATGTCTTGCGCTATATGATTAGTTAATTGGAAGTGACGTCATGGTGGTTGTGTTTCACACGGACGCTTTTTATGTTGCACATGTGTCTCACCTGGGTGAGAACCTGAAAGCCAGCTCGCGGTCACGCCGGTACACCGCTGAGTTTGGAAGTTTTAACCTGTTCTAAGTCTGTGCCTTGTGGATATATACAACCTGTTCTAAGTCTTTGCTGTGGATATTGGTCTCATTTCCCTCTTAGCTGATATGCAGCCAGCGAGGTATGTTTATGTTCTGTGATACTTTATTTCTTTGATTTATTTATTGTTTTGTTTGTTTGTTTGAATTGTCTACTTATTGTGTTTTTTTCTATACTGCTTTTAAACAGTTCGACGGTGGATTAAAGATGAATTAAAGAGAAAAATAAATCCATCAGTAAATGAGAGCCTTGGCCTTGCGTGTTTCCTGGAGGGAAGTGATACTACGTTCAGAGACACTTATGGTTCAGTTCAAGTTCACCAAAATTATGAACGAGTTCATGAACTTCCGTTCAATGAACGCGTTCAGGGACAACACTGACTGCAGCTGCAGGTCTTACCTCACTAAGTTAGTAGGCTAGGCCTATTCCTCAGAATTTCCTCAGTAGTAGGCTATCTCAAAATCAGAATTGTCAGCATCCTGAGATTTTTGTAATTCTCTGTGGAAAGACATCAGCAGAATAGGTGGCATTTGTCACATCGAGTGACACACTGATTCTGTGTACACTGGAGTTCGATTGTATGTTCAGCCCTCAATGTCACTTCCTGGCAGAACCCTTAATCGTAACCCCTAACCCCATCACCCAAACACTGGATCCTGGGGGTATGCCCTGAAGGCAGGCAGCACTGCCTGGAAGTGACATTGAGGCTAAAAGACATTTCCATAAAGAAAGCCAAGCTCTCATGCCAGTGTGGGCCTCACGGATCGGAAGAAGACATCAATTACTTTGAATATATATTATGAAAGGAAAGTTCCACAGAAGGGGAGGGAAAATTTTGTCATGTCCATAATGGCAACATATTGTGGGGTGATGTAAATGATTACATTCAATCTTGCCAGATACTAAAATGCTTTAATATTTATATGATTGTTACAGGGACATTAAATCAGGTAGACCACATGACCACATGTCTGTATTATTGTAAAGCCAAAAGAGTGTTAATAATTAGCAAATGTGAGTATATGTGTTACATACCAAATCATGATGAAAAATCATCTGTGGCTAGACATTTTATTGCATAAATGTCTATGGGCACTGGGTTTCCCCCTGTTGGAAATGTGTACCTGTTGGGGTTGGGGTTGGGTTGGGGAGAGGTTTTTTAAACACACCTATTTTGGGGACTTAGGCAAAATCTAACATCAGGTGAATATCAGGTATGGGGAGCCTAGACTGTCCTTTGAAAAAAAAAAGAAAGAAAAATAAACGTGGAAAGATGTGGAAGCCAAAGTGCTGTTTGCTTTCACCCAGTGGATCCGCCCAATGTTTCTTCCTATAGTTTTCCTTACCCCTGTTGCTCATTACTCATAAACATTACGGATCCCAGATCACAGATAATTTCTGCGTAAGCTGTTGCATTTCACAATCAGAATACCAATTAAGGAAGTCCTGACTAGCAATGTACACAACCACCTACGTAAGTTTCGAAAGCTGAGTGTATAAAAGTTGTCTGGCTGTGGAGTGTTTCAGTATGGTAATTACTATGAAGCCAGTCATGAGCAAGAGTGTTTACATTGATAGGACCACAATAGTTATGTGGCTGGTGCTTGCTGCCATAGTCTTAGGCATAGTTGACACCCGCTCTGTGGTTATCAACCAGCAGAAGACCCCTGACCAGCCCTGGGACAGTTACCGGCTTCCTGACACTCTTAAGCCACACACGTACAATGTGACTCTGTGGCCTCGACTGACAAAGAACGAACATGACCTGTACATCTTCACTGGTCACTCCACTGTGGACTTTGAGTGTGTGAAGGAGACTGACCTGATCCTCATTCACTCCAACGAGCTTGAGTACACCACACCTGGGGGCCATCATGCTACACTGACTGGACTTAACGGTGCAGCAGCTCCAACTATTAAGAGCTCATGGCTCCAGGAGACAACACAGTACCTGGTCATCCAACTCAATGGGAATTTAGAAGCTGGAAGTGTCTATCGACTACATGCACGTTTCACTGCTGAACTTGCAAGAGACCTGAGAGGCTTTTACAGCTCACGTTACTGGAAAGGAAGGACAACAAGGTAATCAAAACAAACATTTTTTTTTTTTAAAAATAGAGGCTTAAACGTACATTAATTTAAAGGAGAAATCCAATGTGAATTAAATCATAGCCCTGTTATTTGGGCTATCTGTAGGAAAGAAGAAACAGAAAAGTAGGAAATTTGTGAATGTTTTGCCAAGGTTTTTATTTTTATTTCAATGTCTCCCTCTATTCCTGTCTAAGTCTTTTTTCTCCCAGATAGATAAATTAATTTCAAAATTCATATGGAATGGTAAAAATCCTAGGATTTCTAAAGACTACCTCCAGCGCCCAAGAACAGGGGGTGGATTAGCTCTACCTAATTTCAGAGGATATTATTGGGCGGCAAACATGCACAAACTTGCATACTGGATGCAATCCCCAAATACTGACTGGTGTGTTTTGGAGGGCAGGTCTTGTGTATCTTCCTCCTTACAGGCCTTGACCTCATCTAACCTCCCAATTAAGATTTTACAATTTACATCAAACCCAGTTGTTATTTCTACCTTGAAAATCTGGAGTCAATTTAGGAGGCATATAAATGCAAGAGAAACCCTTCTTACTCAGAGTCCACTGTGTAATAATCATACATTCCTTCCGTCAAGACTGGATCGAACCTTTGCTGAGTGGGGTAGGAGGGGAATCTTGAAATTTGGTGATCTTTATGTAAACAGAATTTTTTCTAGTTTTAGTGACCTGTCAGCTAAATATGGGCTTCCTCAGAATAACCTGTTCCGTTACTTTCAGGCACGCCAGTTTGTCAAAACCCATAGCCCACAATTCCCAAATCTCCCTGAGAAATCCCTTGTGGATTCACTTTTGGAAGTTCCTTTTTGGGTAAAGGGGTTCACAACTCACTCATACTCTCTGATTTTGTCAATGAGTAATGTTAAATTAGAAAAGATTAAAACTGGATGGGAAAAGGAACTTGGGATTGACATTTCAGATGAAGTCTGGTCTGCAGCCTTGCAAAAAGTAAACAACAGCACCTCTTGTGCAAGGTTAGGTCTTATTCAGTTTAAGGTGGTACACCGTCTTCACTGGAGTAGAGATAAACTGTCTTAATTTTATCCTAATGTAGACAGTAGGTGTGTAAGATGTTAAACAGGCATAGCTGATCTTGCGCATATGTTCTGGACATGTAGTAAATTGACAAACTTTTGGTCAACGATATTTCAAGTACTGTCTGAAGTACTTGGGGTGACATTACAGCCTTGCGCTGAGATTGCTATTTTTGGTGTACCAGATGCAGAAATGCAATTGACAAAAAAACAACTTAATATCATAGCTTTTGTATCTCTGTTGGCACGTAGGCGAATTTTATTACTTTGGAAAACCAGCATTCCACCCACTGCTGCACAATGGCTACAGGATGTAATGTTATTTTTCCATTTGGAGAAAATCAAGTTTTCTATAAGGGGTTCTACAAAGTTTCAATCTGTATGGGAGCCACTGTTGTCATACTTTGATGGCCTACAAGTGTTGCCGAGTTGATGGGATCTGTGTAGCTATCCTTTATGTGTGCTGATTAGGCATTTTCTATGGTGTATTAAGGTTTATTATTATTATTAATAATAATAATAATAATAATAATAATATTACTATTTCTATTCATTTTGTTATTTATCTACCTATTTTTCTCTCTTTTTTATTATTATTATTATTATTATTTTATTATATTTTATTTTATGTGTTTGGTCTTTCTCATGTTTTAGGTCCAGGGAGGGGGGTGGGGGGTGTTCTGTGTATTGAAAAACAAAAATAGGGGGAAAATACAGTACATTGTATTCATATTCAATGTGAAATTCTGTAAACTCTTTCCTTTTTCCTCAATAAAAAGAAGTTTTAAAAAAAAAAGAAAAGTAGGAAATTTGTTACTATAATTTCAATTCTTGTAAAAGTGCTACAGTAGGCCTAATACAGTACATTTGGCTTCGGAGAGAGAGAGAGAGAGAGAGAGAGAGAGAGAGAGAGAGAGAGAGATTTGAATTCTTATGAATTGGAATAGACCTATGAACTTATACAGTATGACTTGTTTTTTTATTTTTCCAAATTTGCACTTGAGTGTGTTCCGGCTCATCGGCTATGTAATTCAGTGAATTCATTTGTACTGTATTTTGGAGGGCTGTGTCTTTCAATTTCAAATACACAACCAGATCAAGGGTTTCTTTGTCTGAATCGCCTAGAAATTTAAAAAAAAAAAAAAAGAGTAGAGTTATTGCAAGTCTATGGAGATGTTTTGCTCCTTGAGTAGAATTTTGTAAATTGTGTGAAAATGTTTATTTTCTGTCAACTGAAAAACTGTCAACCTCTTTATGTCTATGAAATATTTGCTGACTATCTTCCATAGTGACTGAAGGTTTGGTGACAGCAGAAAGCTTAGTGTCAAGTGTTAAAGTTTGTCTCTTAATTGTGTTTCAGAGTTCTTGCCACGTCTCACATGGAGCCCACAGGTGCTCGGAAAGCCTTCCCCTGCTTTGATGAGCCGGCCATGAAAGCTGTCTTTCACGTGACCCTCATCCACGATCGCAACACTGTAGCTCTCTCTAATGGCATGGAGATGGGTGAGTTTTGTATCACCTGCAGAATTAAAAGTCATGGTAATCATCATCTTCTTCTTCTTCCTCCTCCTCTCTCTCTCTCTCTCTCTCTCTCTCTCTCTCTCTCTCTCTCTCTCTTTCTTTCTCTTTCTTTCTTTCTTTCTCTCTCTCTCTCTCTCTCTCGCAAAACTCTCAATATTGTTGCTATTATTTTCTGTAAGGGGAACTTTGATTTTTTTTTTCTTTTGCCTGCATGGCACTACTTTAATCCTTAGCAAAAATGAAGTCAATAAATGCATGGACCTACTAGAGAAAGGATTTGATTTAACTTTAACTTGAAGGAGAAGTTTGGGTTTTGGCACTGGGGTGTCTAAAAGGCTGTCTAGGATAAAATATAACCAACCAACACCAAAATTTTGACGATTGGTCCTGTCTCGGCTATTGGCTCACTAGGGGGGATTCTAAATGAGCCAAATAGCTGAGACAGGATCAATTGTCCAAATTTTTGGACGCTATGCATCCAGACATTTTTAGGGGCTAAAAGTGCTAAAAAACCGAACTTCCCCTGTAAAAATGAAATGGTACAACAAACTTACTGAAATGCTAACACTTTGTTGTTACTTGGTGTCACACACTTACCTTTTTACAGCAATTATTTCCATTGATTCAATTGAAATAGTTTAAGAATAGTTTTGAACATACACAGCTACTCTGAGGGGATGGTAACTTCATGTTCCATCTACAGATCCGTGTCTGGGCACGGCCGCAAGCCATTGCTGAGGGTCGGGGACAATACGCTCTGGAGAAGGCTGGCTCTATTCTGGAGTTTATTGGGAAACACTATAATGTTTCGTATCCCCTCAAGAAGTCAGGTGAGACTGCTGGAAAGGAATATGCAAATGAATTACGATGTTAAGACTTTATTAGTAATATCAGAGGAAAGATTTCAGAGATTTTAGAACTAAGATATGGAGACACTGCTGGTACATAGGTGGGCGTCTTTCTTTCTTTCTTTCTTTCTTTCTTTCTTTCTTTCTTTCTTTCTTGTGTGGGGAAGTTGAGTTGACCCTGTGTTTGTGTCTATCCTCTCCCAGACCAGCTAGCGGTGCAGTATCACTCTGCTTATGCCATGGAGAACTGGGGCCTTGTAATCTACCGTGAGTCCTATCTTCTCTACACTGATGACGAGGCCCGGAGGCAGAGTGTGCTCACTGTCATAGCCCATGAGTTGGCTCACCAGGTAAGGACTAAGGCACACATCATTTCTCAAAGAATAGAATGTTTTTCAAATGTTTAATGTAGAACGCTAGGTACTTTCACACATCTCAGACCGAAACATTGCATATTACTGTAAAGTTTTTGGTACTGCAAATGATGACTGTGTGTGTGAGATTGGGTCTTACATGTAAATGTTTAATGTAGACAAGTAAATGCAAAGAAGTGAAGTAACATGCAGTATAAAGTAAAAGTCTTTGGTGGAGACCACTGATTATGTGATGCGACGCTTCTGGCTTTAGATTGGAATTCCACAAAAAGCACTGAACTTTTTCTTTTTCTTGTATTGTTCAACCACCAAATTCAAAACTTTTTTTGCACAAAGGAATTTGCATTGTGTGTTTGCAGTGGTTCGGAAACCTCGTTACGATGAAATGGTGGAATAACATTTGGCTGAATGAAGCGTTCGCCACCTATGTCTCCTCCCTGGCTGCTGAGATGGCTGAACCACAGAGCAAACAGGTGCGTAATAAATCATACAGTTGAAACTGTGTTTACATACACCTCAGAGAGAGGAACACAAATGTTTTTTTTTTTTGTTTTTTTTTAACGGAAATAATCCAAGGCACTCTTTGTCAGGGGTGTCTTAGTGGGAGGAAAAGATTGGAAGGGCCCTTGATGAGTCTGTAAATGTATTCCAGGCGGTAAGGGGGGGGGCCCATGGCCACTGTTGTGCACAGGGCCCAGAGTTTGGTGCTATGCCCCTGCAAAAAAATATAAAAAGGCTTGATTTTACATGGCTATTTAATGTAGAAAGGATTTAAAAAGATGAGGTGAGCAGCCACCCACATGTACCACACACAAACAGCCTTCCTCAGGTTGTCACTCACCCCCAGCTCATGTGTGTAGATATGAAAATGTCTTGGATTCCTTCCTTTTTATTAAAAGTGTCTTTCCATTCCGTATACCCAAGAGCACCTTCAATTTTTCTCAATTTCACAATTTTTTACATCACATGAAGACATTTTTTCCTATGGTTTCAACTACAGCTCACACCAATGACAACGACATGACATTACCTTTACATAGTGCTCTTCAAGACTCTTACTTTAGCATAGTACACTTGGCTCACTGCTCCATCGTTATGATGTGATTATTGGTATGACCATTGTGTTGAACTCAACAGAGATATGCAGATATCTGGAAGGATCTTAGAAATGCATTTAACACCGATGCATCAAGCACCTCTGAGCCTATCGCCCAGGCTGAAGAAAAGATGAACACTCCAGCAGAGATCAAGAAAGCATTTAGCTATTCCATCATCTACGCAAAGGTGGGTACTTACTGTAGAATTAGTCTCCATACTTTTGTGTTGGATTCAACTATAGGAAACCTCACACAACATCCTTACTCATCTCGTCCATAGTACATACATACAATACTAGTACTGCTAATTTACAGGAAAGCATGTACAGTATGCATGTATCAGACTGTTACCCATCCAGTTATGGTGGGATTTATCTGTAGGATGGCTGTTGTTCTGGATATTGGGCTCCTTGCACAAATGAACATTTTTTAACAATGCTCACTTATTTCCGGTTACATTGGCCTTATAACAATCACAATAATGTAAAAGAAAACTCACACAAACTTGCACTTGGATGTTAGCCGGCGAGCCGCTAACTCAGGGTGTCCGCGGGTTTGTAAAAAGTTGTAAAAGGTAGTAAATGAAATCAGGTCAAATTAAGGCCAGTAAAAAGTAGTAAAAAGTAAGAAGCGTCATCTGACGAGGTAGTAAATTTTTAAGCCCCCATCCAAATGACGCTATGAATTTTTCAATTTGTTTACATTCATCCTAACTCCTTAAATTACTAAACTCCTGTGGACTTATTATTTTGCGTTGCGAGTGGAACCTGAGTGATAAGCTGCAGATGATGTCATGCCTGCCTACCTCACGCGCGCTCAATCAATCTGGGTAGGCTACCTGCCAGATCTCTTCGCAAGTTCGGTATTAGTTCATTTCAAATAAAGGAACAGTAACAAAGGCTATGAAGATTAGACGACTTGAGGTAAAAGGCTGTGAGTGAAACTGTCGCCCCTTTTTTGTTGTCTGTCACGTCATTAAGGACTTATAACACCCATTAGGATAAATGTTGCACCAGAGACAGTGGGTGAAGCAGGTCATTGCGAATGAGAATATCCATCGAGACTATCTATCGCTTTCGCTAAACCCCTACAGCCTATTATTGTCAAACCGTTCTGCCGAAGTGCAAGAGGGGAGCCGCAAAACATTATACATTTTGATGTTGAATTTTGTCTGTCATCTGTTAAAAAGTTCCCATTTAGATGTCTAAATTACTTCCACTCTGTCTTTTGAGGGCATAGCCTACTTCATGTTTTCATATCCGGTCACTAGTCTTTGCGTAATGCCATACATTTCGGCTACATCAAAACGATTTCAAATGAACCGTCACTTTTGCTAGCTAGCTTGACTTTGCAAATCACCAGTGCTATGAATGAGATTTAAGAAAATATAGCCAAATAGCACGTCAGTAATGATATTTATTTAAAGTGTTTCAAACATACAGTGATTTTGAGTATTTCAAAGAAATGTGGAAAGATCACTGAAGCTATTGTCAGCATGCGCCTGCCTGTGCGCTTATTTGCGCATCATGAGAAATTGAATGGGGAAAGGCCAGACGGCTCTCACCCAATCCTGTTCTCTTATGATGAGTCCCGTGTAACCTTTAGGCTATATGTCCACATGAGTGATAAATATAAAGGTAAATAATAAACATATTCAAAATGATGATATATATGATCCTGAATGTTAAAGTGTTAATGATGATGGGAGTATAGCCTGACTCAAGTAAGCTGTATCATAAGCAAGAATTTACAGTAACTTAGGGGTGCTGTGAATGCAAAAAATGTTGATGGGGTGCCTTGAGCTCAAAAAGTTTGAGAACCACTGGACCAAAGCAAAAATAGATATTTCAGATTTTAGTTCAATTTTTGTCATGAAGTGTCCCCGAATATGTACAGTAGGTTGCATAAAGAAAGAGAGAGGGGTGGGGGGGGGGGGATCCTATCCAGGCTTCTGTAATTTAGGGTATCTACTTCTACTGTATGTACTGTAACCAGAAAGAATCATCTTGGGTTTTCAAATTTTGGCGGCATAGCCTAATATTGACAAACTAGAAAAGCACTAGAGAGCGCAGACCTCCGCCAAGGCAATGTGGACAAAGACACAATATAAATTCCAGATTGTGTTCTGGATCACTGATCGTACCAAAATTGTCGGAATATGTAGGATGCCACCCAATCCCCTCAAAGAAAAAAAAGTGCGCTGCTAGATGTTGTGGAGGTAGTAAAAATATTGTAAAAGGTAGGAAAAAAGGTAGTAAATGGTAGTAAATTCAGGACCAGGATTCCTGTATATACCCTGTAACTCTAACGCCATGTAATTGTTCATTTAAAATTACGCTAGCTGTTTAAAGTCTAACGTGACTACCAGTGTTCTATCTCAGTGATTGCAGTCAATGTAAACCGGAAATCTCAGATCATTATTATAGAATGTTATGTTGAATGAGTGAATTTGAAGTGTTTAATTAGTACATGTATTTTATGGCAGGGAGCACGTGTGCTGAACATGCTTTCTGAGGTCTTAACGGAGCCAGTATTTGCCAAGGGTCTGAGTGTAAGTCTGATGGAATAAAAAAATAGTTTTATTTTTTTTCACATTCACATTATACCATGGGAGGACATTTTATTTATGTGGGGATATGACCAAATATGGTAACTTGTCTGATCATCTATCTTTGACAATGCAGAACAAATGGCAGCCAATGCAAACTGATGAGGACATGAATTTTCATATGCCGCCATCTGTTAGCGTTAGCTGTAGCCTGCAGTTTGCATATTTGGTCTGTGTTGTACCAAATACTGCTGTTCTGATACCTAAAAACACTTGGTAGCCTCAGGGATATGGACTTAACTGTCTCCAGATTGTTCTTTTACTTGTAACACTAATGTAGTAGGAGCGTCATCTACTGGGTAGTATTGTTCCTACAAGTTAACATTTCCTACACAAATGAACACATTATTCAGTCCTACATCTTCAACTCATGAGCAAGATCTAAGATATCACATCAGGGTAGAGGAATTAATAAATTAAGTAATTAAAATAAGTAGATAGATTCATATGGCATACATACGGTACATGTTTGGTGACCTTTCATCAATCTCTCCACAGAACTATCTGAAAGAGTTTGCGTACAAAAATGTGATTCCCTCAGACCTTTGGAAACATCTACAAGCTGTGAGTTGCTATCTATTACTTTATTTAAAACAAACAAACAAACAAACAAAATGCCATTGAAACTTTACATTGATGTTTTTTTTTTTTTAAATAGGAGGCAGACCGGACCCCTGATCTGAAACTCCCTGTCACCATCCAGGACCTCATGAATCCTTGGCTCTTCCAGATGGGCTTTCCCATTGTCACCATAGATACCAGAACAGGAAGCATCAGCCAAAAACACTTCCTAATGTCCTCTAAAACGGTGGTGAACAAGCCGTCCATTTACAAGTAGGCTACAGTATCTTCAGACTGCATAAAGATCAAAGCCAGTGGTACTTAAGGTATGCCTGTCTTGTAGCCACCTTACCTTCCACCATAACACTGGTTATTTCTGATTTCAGTTACGAGTGGCCTGTACCCATAACTTGGGTCAAAAATGGAATAAAACAGGAGCGTAAATGGTTGCTTTCCAAGTCAGGTAATAGATTGGTAGTATTAATAGGACAATCATACTGTGCCTATATTAGGCCTATAGTGGGATATGGAAATATCTTCAGAGTGTCATCACTCACAAACATTCAACCAATTACTGTTGGTGACACAGATGTGCACGCGCCAATGAAGACATCGGAATGGGTGCTGGCAAACCTCAACATAGACGGATTCTACAGAGTCAACTATGACAAAGAGAACTGGGAACGGCTTATCAGTCAACTAAAGAGTGACCATGAGGTAAACAAACCTCTCTTTCTCTCTCCGTGTGTGTGTGTGTGTGTATTGTATAATTAATCAACTGTAACTGTATCATACTACACTGCTAAATGCACTGAATCCAACCTGTGCTCCATCACAGAGCATTCCAGTGATCAACCGAGCTCAGCTCATGAATGACGCATTTACCTTTGCCATGTAAGTTTGACCTTATTTTATTAATTTGAGGCAATATCTGATGTTTCAATGTTTAAAGAAAAACAGAATGAAAGAAAATATTTAAAAATGACCAAGATAAAGTAACAGCATGTAAGTAAAAAGCATGTCAACACCATGTCATAATGAAGTCCTCAGTGGTGAGCGATTCTTAGCGCAGTTAGAGCATGTGTACATTCTCAGGCAAAGCAGCAACTGTAGGGAGAGCTCCTTGGAAAAAAAATAAAATAAAATAAATGCAGGTTTGCTTAGTGTACCTTTAAATCAATGGTGGTCTCCAACATCCAGCATATCAGTTATGTCAATTATGCCCCCCTTTTTTAGGGCAAATGAACTGGACACAGTGCTGGCTCTGAGAACAACGGAGTACCTGTGGAAAGAGAGAGAGAGCTTGCCATGGACGTCCGTTTTTGGCAATATCAGAGTGTCTGATAACACAAAGGTTTATGAAGCCATTCAGGTGAGTGTTTGCACAAGAACTTACTCGACTTGTATGTGACCTTACCTGGGGTTGAAAATAACTTTTCCAGCAATACCTGGTAATTGTACATTGCATTAATAAAAATAGACTTTTGTAAGAACCTTATGTAATATGAAGGAGTCAAATAGTCTTCCACTTGTGAAAATGTCATTCAAGAGAATGTCCGTTTGTAAGTCACTGCCTACAAGTTCACAGATGATCACACTCTTCTTGCATTTTAATGTTCATATCACAAGGACAGAACAACTAACGATTCAAGCCATTGCCATTCTTGCTGTGATCTTAAAGATATCTGTGTTGATTTCACACCCGAAAAAAATGGGGGAGTGCAGTGTCTTTGGATTAAGTCATTGCCTACATGAATGTAAATGTCTCGTCATATCTGTTTCAGAAGTACCTCAGGAGACAAGTGGAGCCCATGTATGAGCACTACAGGAGAAGCCACTGGAGGCTGGAGAAGAACTCGCCGAGATGTGCAGAATAATGAGTAAAGCTATTTACTCTTATCTCTCTACTCTTGTCAGCTGCTTGTTCTTTAGCCAGTTATTTACGCCATTACTGTACAATCTCACCCAATGATGCTGAAGCAATCTCATTTATCAGTCTTGATTGGAGTAAATTATAAAGTTGTATAGTTTTATATTATTATTTTTAATGAAAGCACAGAAAAACACAGAAAGTAGGCCTTCTTTGGAGTGTATGCTAAGGAAGTAAAGTGCTACTGATATTGTGTCTATTGCAGCAGTTTACTGTAATTCACAACTGGGCATTTGATTTTCACAGGTTCCACGTAAATGCATTCTCCCTCGCTTGTGAAGTGGGTGTGGAGAGTTGTACTGATCTGGCACGGGATTCGTTCAGAGAGTGGATGAAAAATCACAAGGTGTATGATATGAGGAACAATCCCCAAAAGAACTTGTAAGTGCCACAACAACACGTCAACATGCCACCGTTAACATTGTTAACCTCAAGCTTTCATCCTATGCTATTCTTTCCATTGTTGAAGCAATTACGACTGAGTTCGACTGAGTTCGATGTTTGATATTAACTAAACTGGCCCATTCTATGGTCGCTATGATACCAATTATGACATTAAAATGCTGACAACTCAGTCGTTAGGTTTGTGCTCATAAACGACTCCCAATCGTCCCTGATCGTGTCTGTAGGTTTGGCTCATTCAATCGCGTTCTAATGGTAAAAGACTGAGAAAGTGAGTAGGTCTGTTTCAAGCTTTAGGTGACTGATGAGCTGCAAACGTGTTTGTTTACCTCCTAAGAGTCCATAAGGACCTGAAGGCCGCAGTGTTGTGTCACGGAGTTGCTGCAGGGGGAGAGAAAGAGTGGGAGTTTGTGCTGGAGAGGATGAACAGCACCTCTGATTCAGCTGAGACTCAGCTACTGAACCGTGCTCTCTCCTGCACCAGAGACCCCCTACTGCTCAACAGGTGTGTGTGTGTGTGTGTGTGTGTGTGTGTGTGTGTGTGTGTGTGTGTGTGTGTATGGGTGTGTAGTTATATGTCAATATGCTTGACAGTAAATATGTGTATCAGTTATTTTCATTTGTTTGGATTTGAAGGCACCTAGAGACTTATCTTGGCCTTGGCCATAAACCTGTCCATGCCTTTGCCTCTCTTGCTAAACTGGAGCGTCTACAGCCCATCTTGTGGAATTACATCAGAAACCACAGTTCCTCCATTTTCAGTGTGTGAGTACAAATTTAAAAGGGTCATCTGTTGGGTTGACCTTACAACAGCATCAGAGTTTATAATAAATATGCTACTGACTTAGTGTCAATCTTAAAGGAATTTTCCATCCTTTTATGAGACTGGGCTATTCACCCCCTTACCTGGAGTTACATATGTGGGTAAAAACATTTTTGTCTTAGTGCATGCATTTCATTAGTCTGGCAACCTCAATTTTAGCTCTTTATTAACTTTAGCTTAGCATAGGTGCTGGAATGTAAAGTAGCCAGATAACAACTCTTTGGCAACATTACTTTCCAGCCCCTATGCTAAGCTAAAGTTAAAATTGGGGATGCCAGACTAGGAAAATGCTTGCACTGAAACCAAAATGCTTTTACACACATACTGTATGTAACTCTAGGTAAGTGGGTGAATAACCATCTCTCATAAAAAGGTGAAATATTCCTTTAAGCTAACACCTACGCAATGCCTTGGATATCTGTTTAAGTGTGTGTGTGTGTGTGTGTGTGTGTGTGTGTGTGTGTGTGTGTACGTGTATAATGTGTGTCTTCTGTTCCCTAGTGATGCTGAAGACCACCATCTCTCAGATATTATAACTCAAGTGACGAAGAGCTTCTCCACTGAGTTGCAGCTGAAGCAGGTAATGTGGTAATACTGTATCTTGATGAAATTTTGTAAATAAGTTTTTCTTCTCTCCCACTCCCATCTGGCTATACTCTTTCTCTTCCCCCACTTTATTTCAGTGTCACTAGTAATTAATGGTGATAGAAAAAAAATGAAAGGAAACTTGCGATTGTCTTTTGGCCTTCTGGCAGAGATCTGTGTGCACTTTGAGAGAGAGAGAGAGAGAGAGAGAGAGAGAGAGAGAGAGAGAGAGAGAGAGTTACAGTAAAGTCAAGTTCTGTTCATATTTGAATTGGGTATCTGTGTCTCTGTTGCTCTCAAACTCAGCTATTGGACTTCAAAGCGGCACAGACAGTCAGAGGCTTTCCCTCGGCAGCTGAAGCTCTCGACAACGCCATTGAAAGATCAAAGGTCAAGGTCAAATGGCTCACGGAGAACCAGGAGAGGATGATCCAGTGGTTCACTTCAGCCGCAACTGATCCTATGTCAACAGTATGATCAAAAGAGTCAGGTTGCCCGACACTGTCGAATTGGAATGATAATTTATTCATTTGCTTGACATTAAATTGGGCCTAAACTACACCATGGTGTCCTCTTTTCAAAGGAAAAGAGGAGAGCATTTTTATGACACTTGCATTTTGATGATGAATAACTATCAATTATGAAAGGTCAAAGTAACAAAAAATATTAAAATGAATTAAACTCTTAAATTAATTAAGAGTTCATATAAAGAAATCATGTTTCAAAATAACTGTGATTACTGTGAATGAACTAATAAAAATGAATATTAACATGTATTGTTGCATGGAATGAAATGTGGTATGTCCAGATGT